>OZ024860.1:4708564-4728567 GCA_964017155.1 Oasisia sp. SBJ-2009
AAAATAATGAATAGAACTTGAGGTAAACACACAAGGTTAAAGGTAGCCACTAACATACATGAAGCCAACATTGTTTTGCCTGTCCAAACACAGTTCTTTAAAAACATCTTGAAACATATCATACACATAATAATGATGAACACCTACCTGGTACACTCTCTCTTTAGGTGACATGTACAGTCACTGACAGTAATCTTTGTGCCCTCGATTGTCTAGAAGGCTAAACATATTATAATCAAAATACTTCTTATGACAAACAAATCTTTTTAAGCATGATCAAAATAAGCAATTTAAGAGAACAATTGCAGGAATTGCTAAGCCCATAGCTAAGGCTAAGTCAATAACTAAATTATAAGGAAGGCAGAGTCCCAATATTTACAACAACGCTACTGAATTTCATTAGAACATCTTGCACTAGGGCCAACACCAGTCACTAATTATAGATTCATAGGCCTATCACAGGGAGGAAGCCACTATCATCTTGGTGTCTTAGACTTAGCCTTAATACTTAGACAAGCCAATTATTGCTTTCTCAATGTCTCGTACTTGACCTAGCTGAATTAAACAGACTGCTGGTGTATTTGAACCGACAAATGGACTAGTGCTAACCGCATCAAATTGCAACCCTTTGTCAGTGCAATAATGGGTGTAATAATCTCCTTGATGTTTTACTTGACCAAGCTGCTGCTGCTAACTGTTTAAGCTTGAAGGCATAATCTATGTACTTTCCAAAGCTACTTCACTTATAGTCAGTCCTCGACTCTTATTCATGCCTTGATTCTGCACTAACAATTTTGTTTGGGAGTTCAATTAGTTAAATAACAGAAACATTTGTATACTATGCTGGTCTGGACAGGTGTATTGCAATTACACATTACAATTTCTAGTGCAAATAAGACACAGTTAATGAATATTTAAAATCTGGATAAGTCGATCACCATTTTATTCTTTAGAGTTTGAAGAGCATAAATGTTGCACAAATGTGATAGCAAAATTAAGGCATACGGGTTAGAATACTGTATGGTTTTAAATGGAAAGAAAAACTTTGTTGTCAACAAAAATGTAAATATGCTTTTTACATGCACAATTTGAATGATGACGAGGCATTTTGCCAATGGTAATTTCTAATTGCATTTTGTGATACGGATTGATACGGATTAAAAAAAAACTTTTGGTCAAAAATACGGATTGCCATCCCAAAAATGTGGCGTGTCTGGAAGTTGAGTACTCGCGCGGCGCCAAAACACCAGCGTCACATGTGGTTGGCTCGTTCCACTGGTGACAGACATCGGGAGACGGGGAGGGAAGGGGCGTTACGGTGTTGAAAAATGTTTGCAGCTAACTCGTTTAACTGTGGTTTCTAAATTACTGGGAGACGGGCCTGGCGGAACCAAATGTAATACAGTAAAAAATAAAAGTGAGTTTTTATATAATGCGATATCCAATCCTCAGGATTGCTCAGAACGCCTGATACATTACTTCCTGGTGGACCTGTTCAATCGAACACCATCTCGTCTTCCAGCATGCTGCAATGAATACGCAAAGATTAATCGTACACCAATATCCACCACTGTCTATAGTCAGGTACTCCTTCGTACAACTGAGTGAACTGGAGCAACTTAGAGTGAACGAATTTGCCAAATGTTCGACACGGCAGCACATGATTCGAACTTTGGTTTTCTCAATCGAAAGTCCAAAGTTCTAGGCACTGCAGCACTGTGCCACTGCGCCACTGCAGCACTGCGCCACTGCAGCACTGCGCCACTGCAGCACTGCGCCACTGCAGCACTGCGCCACTTCAGCACTGCGCCACTGCAGCACTGCGCCACTGTACGTCGGTGCCCCACCTAAATGCAAGGGATACATTTGAGTGTGTTTGTGCATGCGTGCGTATATATACGTGTGTATGAGTGTATGTGTGTGCATGACATGTGTGTATATATGTATGTGTGTATACGCATGCGTGCATGCGTATATATACGTGTGTACGAGTGTATGTGTGTGCATGACATGTGTGTGTATATGTATGTGTGTATACGCGCACGTGCGTGCGTGTGTATGTGTGAATATATGTGTATATAGGTATGTGTATGTGCGAGTATGTCTGTGTGTGAGTGAGTGTATGTGCACGTATGTGTGTGAATGTGTCTGTATGTGTGCATGTATGTGTTTTAATGTGTTAGTGTGTGTGTGTGTGTGTGTACGTGTGTATGTATGCGTGCGTGCTTGCGTGCATGCATGTGTGCTTGTGTGTGTATTATATTCTGTGCACTTCTCCTTCAGTTGGTTTACGGTGTGGATGTGGCCTGTTGTTGAGTATCTGCTTCTGAATCCAGCTTGCCGAAACTACCAACTTTACCGGCTACCCGAAGTAACGAAAAAGGAATTAATTTTTCGTTCCCAAGTTTGAAAACGAAAAACTAAGGAATTCGTTATCCGTTTTTCGTTCGCAAATTTGAAAACGAAAAAACGGTACATACACGGACCGTGCAGCCCTCATATCACAATTAAGGTTGCAGACTCGGACTTCAAACAAAGCACAACCAAACAACAGTTTTGTTGACTATGCCCTGGAATCTGGATGATGAATTGCTTTTTGATGCAGCCCACCTACAAAATACCGAATGTGTGCATCTTGAATATGTGTAGTGTTGGTCTGTCGGAGCTGTACTGCCCTGGTTTCATTTGAATGTAGCAGTAGCAAACTTTTTTAAATTGAATGTAGCAAGTAATGTTTTGCCATAATTATAAAATTCCCTTAGGTAAGAATAGTGCAAGCAGGCAGATGTGGAAACAGCATGTTGCTGGACCATGGAACACTCAGGTTGCACGATGATAATGAGGGTGTTATATATTATAGTGTGTGTGTGTGTGTGTGTGTGTGTGTGTGTGTGTGTGTGTGTGTGTGTGTGTGTGTGTGTGTGTGTGTTTGTGTGTGTGAGTATAAAATGTATGCTTGTTACTTGTGACCCTCTAAACCTAGATTATTGGTGGAATTTACCAGTCACAAGACTGAGGACTTCCCTTTCTGTATACAGTGTGTATTTGAAGTCGTAACTGCCTTCAGGTAATGGTTTATTTGCCAAAAACTGTGTCATCAAGATTGTCATCCATAGCAAAATCCCAGATGAGCAGTAAACAAGGAAGTCTCGGATCATCCAGTTCCCAATAAGTGCTTAAACATAGTCACACTACTTACTATTGCAGAACAGAGACCGACAGAGGTGGATATTCTTGTTTATTCAGCCAATCATAAAGAATAGCACGGTGTTACTGAATAATTTTTCTAGACAATTTAATATCTTCTCAGTTCTGGAATCGGTTTGTTACCGTCTTGTGTCTTTTTCCTGGCCCATTAATCCATGTTTGTAGCCACAATGTCTGTAACGACAGCCACATGGCGGCTAAGTGAGAGCTGCTACAACAAACTAAGTGACTCCACGTTAAGAGCAGTGGTCAGATTTATGAAATACGAGGGCGCTAGAGGCACTTACTGGTAGACACAACTGTAAGGCTGCCTGTGGCTGGGTTGACTGGTTCCTCCACTCATAGTTTGCCGTTTCATGTTACGGTTATATATAGAGTAAATTGTGCGTGCATTTTTAGGCCTCTATGGAACAAGTGTGGATGTGTACACGGACTGGTAATCACACAAAACTCTGAACACAATGGTTATTTCATGGTTCACTGGTTTCCTAATTGGTAATTTGCTTTCCAGGTGATTTATGTTCACCTATCAACCTTTCAGGTTTTTTTGGGGAATATATTGTGTTTCTTTCTTCGAAAATATATACTGGAGTGTAGGTGTCTAAGTGCACTTGTGGCTTTTGTGAATCTCAGGAGTGTTGGAGATTTTAGTGAATTTCAGGAGTGTTGAAGATTTTAGTGAATTTCAGGAGTGTTGGGTTGGAGGGTGTTAGCGATACACAAAGGGGGGTACAGTTGCAGGTTCGAAGGGTACAATTGCAGTTGCTGTATAGGAGGTGTCTTCAGTGTACCAAGGAAGTTGTAGATTTTTTGGTGTGCCTGAAATTTACATGGATTTTTAAAGTCAGCAGGTGTATTTATTCCACAGCAAATCGTATGTTAGCATTTGTAACTGTAATGTGGAATGGATTAAATTATAGGCACATTTTATTTAATATATGAATACATAATTTATTAAAAGATCAATAGAATTTACTTGAATTGGTATTAATATTTTTCCTATGGTAAGTTGAAAAAATTCTATGTTTAGGCTGTATTCACTAAACTGACACATTTTCACAAGTGAGTGTATATAGAGCAGATTGGAACTCGCCAATGCTGCGGTAATTTGACTGGTGAAATATGGCAACGATGAAGATCTAATCAGCCAAAGACCGTCATCGGAAAAGTCCACAGTGATATAAGGTAATGGACTACGGTGATCATGAAACTGTGAATGCGACATAAAACGCAAATAACGACCCACTGCACGGGGCGTACAATGGCGGTGAATTTGTGGACGCACAAGACTCGCCCATTAACTCGACTTGGCTCTCCGCGATAGATCACACACAAAAGCAAAATGCATAAGCGGGCCGTGCGATTACAGACTGTTGGGTATTAAGTGAGCCTGTAATTGGCTGGAATGGGATGGCTGGGCTGTGTTTATGGTCGAACAAGCTGTGGTACACAGTAGTGCGTCTTGTTGGTGCCATAGTGCCAGTGCTGTGTGGTCGAGGTGTTGGTGCTAGTGCCTGGCAGTTGTGATATTCAAGGGCGTTCGTTTGGAACCCTCTTAGAGCACTATTTTGCAGAACTGTCTGCATGACACATAAATGTAGAAGTACAAACTGTCGCCTCTGTAGTTAACCGTAGACAGAATCTTTCAACAAGACGTTGGCGCCAGGTAAGTAACTGAGTGTTTCATTATTTCTGAATATTCACTATTTTCACCTGACTGGGGTTTCATTTTCACTCAGTGACCACCACACCACGTCTGTATTAGAACTCAATGTGTCTGTGGTTTTACAAAATAGATGATCATGCAGTGTTTATTTTTGGGGGCATTTAAAGGCAACACAAGGTAGAGTAAATTTATTTTAAACTGTTCTTTATTAGGATATTTTGGGGGGATTTTAAGAGTTCTAATTGACAGCGTTTGCCATTGATTTAATTGTTGTTTTCGAATGACCTCTAGGTTTACTGAATATGGAGTACTGAGCATGTACACATGTATCCACCTGTCAATCACTTTCTTGTCTGAAAGGCATTTTTCATGTTCAATAAAAGAAGTAATAAATAGTTAAAAGATTGTGCACTCTTGAAAATTGCAAAAACTATGCTTGTACAGTGTACAACAAAATGAATTATTACTACTACTACTACTACTGATAATGATAATGACTTCTTATGCGTCAATATACTCAAAGATCAAGCTCAGTGGCACGACAAAACCAAGGGATTAAGCAATCTTGTAATAATCTATAGTACCATATATCCCTTCATAGTGTGTGCACATTATAAAATGTAAGTTTGGAATGAGAAGAAATGTTTAAGAAAAATACGTCATGATAAATATATTAATAAATAAAGTAATATTTTGATTTTGTTTATAATTATAAAGTACTAAAAATTGATATGTAATTAACTAATGCATACATGTAATACCAAGACTAACAAATAATCTAAAGAGCAGCCACCTTTATTTTTATGGAATTTATTGTTCGTGGCTCCAACATTTTGTTATTTTTATAAAAAAATTAAAACAATTTTTTATATTATTGTTTGTTGCTTCATTTACAGAGCATTTATTTACCCTTCATTCCTTGCTCTTGCCTGCATGCCATCTATTTACCCAGCCCCCAGGGTGAGAGAGAATTCATGTGACACGACTACTGTGACACACTGTCCCATACAATTAGTTGACACCCACGAATTATCAACAAACCACAAGGGGTAGTGTCTATACCCTGGACAGCAGTCAACTCTGATTGACTTCAACTGTGATGGAAAGACATACTAGAAGGGGCTATACAACCACCCAGCAGCCCCCTAGTGATCATACCCCCTGGAGCAGTGTACGTAAATAAACTACATCATGCAGGGCATTCCAGTGGGCTTTGATTCCACACCCTTTGCAAAGCATTCCATGGATATAGAGGCTTTTTATGGATGGTTTTCTAAACAAATGTTTTATACTGCAGGATTCTATATAAGGCATAGAAATTTATAGTTTTTTAAACATATTTTATCATGCTTTGTACATGTCTACAGAAATCTAAATATGTCTAATAAATAAAAAAATTGTAAAGAAATATATATACATTTAAAAACTATGAATTTCTGGTTTTTGTTAAGGCTATAAATTACATAATTATATATTCACATAGAGATGTATATGTGCGTGTGTGCATGTGGTGTGGTGTGTGTGTGTGTGCGTGCGTGCGTGCGTGCGTGCGTGCGTGCGTGCGTGCGTGCGTGCGTGTGGTGTGTTTGTGTGGTGTGTATGTATGTGGTGTGTGTGGATGGTGTGTGTGTTCTTATACACAAACTGTAATATACAATTAACACAATGAATCAAACGCACTGGCCAGTCATTAATTCAAACAGTGATTCAAACATACTGCTGACAGTCACGCATGACCGGCTTTATGTTAATCATTATACACAATTAAGTAAATTAAGTTTGTCAGCGGGAGGTCCCCTAGTGCAGGTGCCCATAGGTACACAGAGTTCATACCTGGCAACACAGGACGTCTCACACACCTGTCATAACTGTTCATATCATGGATATGTGCTTTAAGGAGATATCATAAACATTCATGTCATTAGTAAATATATTGTTCATGGCTCCAAGAATGGTTTATTTTAGTATGATTTACTTACTTTGGAGCATTATTGTCGAAGCGAGTACGACGTTTCGACCCGTCGACTACGGGCCTTGATCACGTATTGGTGTCACGTGTGTTGCCTCAGATTTCGGCGGGATGATTTGACTGTAGATGGCAGGCAGATGGTATCCCTGATCACTGTTCACATTCACCGTACTCCACGAATACGACGTGGAAGAGTTCACTGAACACATAAACAGCATTGATCCACACATAAAATTCACTATCGAACCTGAGAAGGACAGCAAGCTTCCCTTCCTGGATCTATGCACCCATATTCTGGATGATGGATCCACGAAGATAACCATCTACCGGAAGCCGACGCACACGGACCAGTACCTCAACTTCAAGTCACATCACCCTCTAACACACAAACGATCAGTGGTACGCACTCTCACCAACAGGGCACAGCAGTATGTCACCACAGCTGAAGACAGGAAGTCAGAACTGGCACATGTCCACAACGCCCTGAGAGCCAACGGATACCCAGAGTGGGCACTTGCACCCCCACCACCCAGTGCAAAAAGACCACCTAACATGAACAACAACCCACGAAGATCTATGTTGGGACTACCATACGTGGCAGGACTATCAGAACAGCTTGGCCGGATTTATAAGTCACACAACATACACATTTACCACAAGCCGGCGAACACCCTCCGCTTGATGATAGTACACCCCAAAGACAAAACACCCAAAGAACACCAATGTGGAACCATCTATAACATCACGTGTGACATCGACAGCAGCCACACATACATAGGTGAAACCAAGAGAACACTCAGCCAGAGATTCAAAGAACACACAAACCTGGATAAATCAACAGGAGTAGGAGATCATTGCTGGGCCACAGGACACTCAGTGTCCATGAAGAACACTAAAGTACTGACCCGTGAATCCAACTGGCACAAGAGAAAAGTAAAGGAGGCCATATACATCAGATAGAGAGCCCCTACCATAAACAGAGATCAGGGATACCATCTGCCTGCCATCTACAGTCAAATCATCCCGCCGAAATCTGAGGCAACACACGTGACATCAGTACGTGATCAAGGCCCGTAGTCGACAGGTCGAAACGTTGTACTCGCTTCGACAATAATGCTCCAAAGTAAGTAAATCATACTAAAATCATTCATGTCATTCATTCATTTTTGGGGAGAAAATATAAAAAGGTTATATATATATATACTTATTGTTATTTAAATTAGTATGTTGTGTATGCGTGCATGTTTGCATGCATTCATACAGGCGTGCATGCATGTGTATGTCTTTGGTCCCTGTGTGTGCGTGCATGCGTGACTTATGTATGTGAGTCTACCTGTATACCAAATACTGCCGTATATGTACTTGTGCATCAGTTTAGGTGTCAGTGTGTCTGTGACAGTGTCAGTGTGTCTAAACTGTCTAAATCAGTATGTCACTGTCCATTTGTCTGTGTCAGTGTGGCTGTGCCAGTGTGTCTGTGTTAATGTGTCTATATATCAGTGTGGCTGTCAGTGTGGTTGTCAGTGTGTCTGTCACTTTGTCTATGTCACTGTGACTAACGTATGTCTGTATCAGTGTGTCTGTCAACATGTCATGTCAGTGTGAATCTGTCAGTGTGCATGTCACTGTGTCATATCAGTGTGTGATTGTGTTCTCTGTCAGTGTGTCTCTATGTCAGTGTGCATATATACAGCAAGCTTTAAAATTATATCAATGACCACTTCAAACTAATACACCTGTATATGAACTCTATGTCTCTATACACCTGTAGCACCTGACAACCAACAACCATCTGACCAACGTCCATTCCAAGCCAAATCCTGTAATTACAGCCCAAAGCACATTAACAGTTCCATTTAGTCAAAAAGATAACACAGGGCGGATCTGGTAGAGGATTATATTAGAGGAGCTTCCCTCTGGACCACTTTCCCCTCTGGAAGAGTGGTCATTAGACATCAGCTTGACCCTCTGATAGCCAGTTGAGTGGTGAGTGCTGTAGGTGTGAAGATGGACAGATAGGGAGAGTTTGTGAGGCCTGGGGTGGGAGGGTTGGTTCTAACTCACTTCAAAGGATTTGCACAAGGGGATGTACAGAGGCCAAGGGGGAGAGGGAGATTACAGAAGAAGGGTTGTCACCCCACAGGGAACAATGGGGAATTGTGTGTATTGGGAGGGGTGTGAGTGGGGGTGTTGGACAAGGGTGATTAGAGGGCATCAGGTGGTGGAGGAATTGAGAGCAAGTGCAGGTTCTGAGGGGGAGAGAAGGGTGGGTATAAAAGGGTTGTGGGGAATGGGATGGGTCAGTGGAAGTGAAGGCTGGGAGAGGGAAGGTAAGGAGAAAAGCACAGGGCTCTTTGGGATGTCATACAAAATGTGTGTGTTCATGTGTATGCATGCGTGCATGTGTGTATGTGTAATAATATAGAATATTTCTCTATGGCAGACATAGCAGCTGAAAAATACAATAAAAGCACAACTGATACAACAATTAATTAAAGTATGCTAGTTAAACTATATGAAATTGTAACGGTGTGCATGCGTGCATTTTATGGTCATATATTAAGTAGACAAAAATCACAAAATACATTGTATGCGTTGTACATGATATCATGTAACAAATTTGTAATTAAAAACTGTTAATCACTACTAATTACAGTTGTTTTAATTGCATCAAGAAATGTATCTTATATTTTTCAAATCATATTGTATAATTGATTCTACATCTAAAGATACTTTATCCAAGGATTCGTAGACAAATTCTCATCTCAGAAGGTTTCACAGTTTGCTGCACATCCAAACAAATGTGACAACATCGAATCAGTATGTTTGCATCATCAGTGACAGTTTTACTGATTATCAATATGCTGAATTAAATATAAGGGGATGAATTACATCAGAGTTGCAAATCACAGTAATAGATCACAAAGTCATATATAGATTACACAATCGTAAATCAAAGTCATAGATCACAGTCACACATCACAGTTGCAGTTTAATCAATCATATATACTAGATCACTTACTCACTGATCACACAGTAGCTACTCACAAAGTCATAGATCACACAGTGGCAAATGACAATGTGACAGTTAACTACCATATCATAGCACATGAATTCCCATTCATGAATGAGCTCAACAAGACATCCACCCTGCCTGATAGAAACCCCTGTAGAGTCTTTACACTAAACAGTTGCACCCATTAACACTAACCACCTCCAGATGCTCCCAGGCCCCCCTCCCAGGCCCCCCCTCCCAGGCCCCCCCTCCCAGGCCCCCCCTCCCAGGCTCCCCCTCCCAGGCCCCCCCTCCCAGTCTCCCCCTCCCAGTCTCCCCCTCCCAGGCCCCCCTCCCAGTCTCCCCCTCCCAGTCTCCCCCTCCCAGTCTCCCCCTCCCAGGCCCCCCTCCCAGTCTCCCCCTCCCAGTCTCCCCCTCCCAGTCTCCCCCTCCCAGGCCCCCCCCTCCCTGCCTCCCTCCCTGCAGCTAAAGGCAATGTTTATGTGGCCCGCCCAGCCCCTGCTGAGAGAACACAGTCCCTGGTGATTGTACCAGTCCCAGTCACTGTACTGTACAGGGTAATAGTTTACTACAATTGTAGAGGTTGTCTGTCCCATCAAACCCCCTAAATGAATACTGCATTGTGCGTGTGCGACTGTGCGTGCATGTGTATATATATATTTATACATACATATATATGTGTGTGTATATATGTTTGTGTATAATATATAAATATATATATATATATATATATATATATATATATATATATATATATATACAGTGAAAGAACCCAAAAAAACTAGTAATATGCCATTCAATTGTATACATAACAATTGATATATTATATATATCAATTGTTATGTACACAATTGAATGACATATTACTAGGATTCAGAGTGGATGAAATCATAGTTTGAATATTCTATTACATTTAACTGGTACTTAATCTACTTATGCAATGGCATTTTTTGCCAAATGAATTTTTGTTGCTACTTCACTCAAAACTAAGAATTATATATATAAATTTTAAAGCATAGTTGTTAGATCAATCAATTTAGCATGTTACAGACAAATCTATACATGTTTTTGCTACAGCACATTTATTGAATTGGGAAGGAAGCACATAATCAACTCAGAGAACGGAAAGGTAAATTTTTTTTTTTGTCTTTAAACAGTTTATTCGGTGCATCATATATATATACAAAGTAAGAGCCATAATGCCCGAATAAACAACGGGTGTATACATACACAAAAATGGCGCAAAAGCGGATCAACCTTCGACGTATATATATATGTACATGTACTAAACCGCGTTCTAACAAACTAAGGAGTAATAATAATAATAATAATGGTAATAATAATAATAATTATAATATTAATAATACTGATAATAATAGTAGTAGTAATAACAATAATAATAATAGTAATGGTAATAATAATAATAATAGTAGTATTAATATTAATACTAATATTAATCGTACCAGTACTAACACTAGTAATAGCAATATTAGTTATAATAACAATAATATAAAAGTACCAGTAATAGTAATAGTGATAGTAACATTAATTGTAATAATAATAATAATAATAGTAGTAATAATAACAGTAGTGGTAATAGTAGTAATAATAATAAATAAAAATAGTAGTAGTAATACTAATACTAATAATACCAATATTAATCGCACCAATAATAGCACTAGTGATAGCAATATTAATCATAATAACAATAGTAACACTAATAGTACCAGTAACATTAATATAAATTATAAGAATAATAATACTGATGATAATTATACTGATGATACTAATAATAGTGAATACCATGGATTAATAAATAATAATAATAATGTTCCCGGAAAGGTAAATTAGTCCTGATCTAACCCATAATTTAATCACTTTGAACTATTTCGGCCACATGACCTTTAACCTTTACATTAGCCCAATTCAGTTACGTCTGGGGTGCACCTCTGACCCTGTTTCAGGCTAATGCCCCTGCACTGGTTCCCCCTGTCTCGATCAAAAGCAGCAGACCCAGAGAGTCTTCAAGCAGAACCTTATTTATTTTCCACAAGATATAAAAAAGCAATAATATTTGGCTGCTAAATCCCCTGAGTCAGTTTGACATATACCAACGGATTCCTGACTGGTTTGTTTTCCCAGAGGGGGAGGGTGGGGGGGGGGAGGGTAAAACTGAGGAATGGCGTGAAACTGAGTATGTTTGTATCCCTGTCTGGAAATAAGACTTTGTTCAACTGGAATCTTTCTTCTATGTGCATTTAATAAAATGAAAATAGTAGTAACAACAGAATATATATTTGGCAATAATTTCCTTGGAAAGTTTGAAAACTAACTGATTGGCTGAAACAGAATAAAATTATCAGATATTATCATAATTAGATCAACAGGTGGATGGATGGGCTGAAGAGCTAAGGACGAGAATCAATGTAGAAAAGATGCTTTACTAGATGTCAACAATGAGACTATATGTACTGCTATGTTAACATTGACAAAGTTAATTTAATAGACTTAATTGTGGACACTGAGATGATCACGTTGTTGTGTATGTTGAACTTGTGCAACTGATTTAAATTGGAACTATATAGATGACTGTTTAACTTTCTTGCTGGAGTGAGCATTGAATCTATATAAAAAATTATGCAGTTTGTATAAAATAAAAGTGGTTCACAGGTGGTTGTACATAACTTGAAAATAATGCGATGTCACACAGATTGTCCAACTATCTGAGCAAGTACTAAAACTGTGAACAATTTGTTTTATTATACATTATTTAAAATAGTTCAAAGGTCATAGAGGCATGGATCAATGCACCCCTAAGTATGTCACTGCACTGAAGTTTTGTAATAGCACTGACAGCAATATTGGGAGACTCAGAATATTATGGACATGGAAGACAGGGAAGGGAGAATGGGGAGAATTGTGGGGTGGGGTGAATTATAAGAAGGCTAGTTGAAACATAAACTCCAGTCACCTGCCATTGATATACAGGGTTGGTCAGGCTCTGTCCATCCAGAATGCAGGCCTCAATGGGCAGGGGTAATTATAATGGGGTAATTTACTGCAGTACACAACTACACACTACGTGTATTGGTACAGCCAGGATTACAGTTTCTTAGCAGAGAAAGTCCAGGCTGGGTCATTTACACAAAGCTGATAAGAATGTTCTTTATATTAAGATGACAAATTTACAAAATATTGCATTAAAATAATAAATGAACATAGGTATTTACACAGAGCTAAGTCATTACATAACTTTATGAATTGTGCGCAAAAAGTTAACACTAAAAATGTATATAAACACAACCAACTAACCCACTCTATTACATAGTGTATGGTGGCATTTAGTGGCATTATAATTAGAATGAGGAATAAACCAACTTTGAGTTGTCATTTTAATGTGAAGTTCTGAATACTTTGTTGAAAGAATGTGGTTTGTCAAACCGTGTTTAACAAGTCGGATACAGGCCAACAATGTGTATGCTGCCAATACAAAACATAAACAAACCAGTCAAACTGTAAACACAGCTGGGATAAGTAGACAGGCAATGTTAACCACAAGTTTGTGGATGTGGTCATTACTGAGACTAATTTCACAATCAAAACCACAACTGGGACAGAGAACGACACATTCGGTGAAGTTCCTGCTAATAATTACTACATCATGAAATGGATGCTACGTCTCGCTTTAAGTAATAATTTCATCGGCCACAAACTGCTGCTAGTCTGCTATATTTCAAAATAACATAAATCTTGTCTAAATAGAATTCCTGTTTTTTTTTAGTTTTTGTCATTTACATAATTTAGGCTACTTGTTTTTTAATTAGTTAGCTCAGATGTCATACACCTCTCCATTACGTACTTGAAAGGTGTAAACATGTCTTAGAACTTGCCCTTTAAAAGGACAAAGTCAATCATGTAATGCTGTTGTGAAGGAAACATGCATGATTAATTATAACGGTAAAAGACAGACGACAACAAAACTACAAACACCAGCTCAATGTGCGACTGGGGCTGCACATTT
Organism: Oasisia sp. SBJ-2009; assembly: GCA_964017155.1. Taxonomy (NCBI): domain Eukaryota; kingdom Metazoa; phylum Annelida; class Polychaeta; order Sabellida; family Siboglinidae; genus Oasisia; species Oasisia sp. SBJ-2009. The sequence goes on from OZ024860.1 coordinate 4,722,444, forward strand.
CTGGGTCATATTTAGATTCAAGTCTTTCCAATCTCTCTCTGGGCTACAAGTTGATAATCTTTGAACCTAAACCGGGCAGATTTTGTCAGAACCTCTTGATTTATAGTAGCACCTGATTATCCACTTATAAACAAGATGGCCGCCCAGATATCCCTCTTATAAACCAACCCAGCTGGCACCCTCGGGAGTAGGGAGTAGGGACACAACACACAGAGTAACAAGGCATTTCCCAATTGCTGTAATGAGGGGATGGGGAGATGGCCAATTACCTTAGGAAGTTCTGGCCATCTGGTTGGTTCCACAAACTCCTTCGAGGATGTGACCTAGTTTTATTTGACCTTCAACAAGGCAATGTGTAACAAGTTTCAATGATTGACTTTGTTCACCCTGTGTTCATTTTCATTGATTTTCTTGCATGGTGGGGAGGGTTGTACATTAAAACTCCTAAACTCTTTTAATTATTTTCAATGCAAACAACATTTAGATTAACAATAATAATCTTTTTTAAACTTCATTGCTAATGTACTTACTAGCTTACATGGTTTTAATGGTAACAAAAACGAATGTTTCCCCATCAAAGCATTATAAAAATTTAATTGATTGTTATTTTATTTTATTAACAGGATCTTTATTATAATAAACTGTTGTAAAATGTTCATCTAAAATATTTGAAGATAACAAACACTAAATGGATGTCCAACAAATTTACAAATAAATACCAATATGTCTGTATCCTTGTGAAAACTGTTGCATGTTCCTTTTATTATAAAGGATTATAACACTAATATTACAATTTATTTCTTCATAAAACATCCACATCAGAAAAAAACATGTATCCTAATTTTAGAAGTCTGCCTACAGTATCTCACAATCTAAATTATAGCCCGACATATAACTCATGGTAAGCTATCTGTGTCTTCATGGAAATTGTTTCCGCTGCAGGAAATTAAGTAGCGGAGTGCTTTGATCAACAAAACGTGTGACTTTTATTTATAAACATGCCAAGATTTGGAAGTAATCTGCATTCTGATATATTTCTTTTGTACAAATTAATGACAGTAGAACTGCTACATAGTATCAATGAATGATGTCCAGTTTAGCCAACTTTACTACATTAGTACCTACATTGCTGGGGTGGTTTCAAAACTTTACAGTGACAACATATTGTAAGCATTATGTAGTGTGGGGGAAATAAAATCCTACAATGGTATTATGTAGTGGGTGAAATATATATTAACACAATTTGATACTACACCTGTAATAGCAATTTCGGATCATACCATCTACAAGGTTCACAATATGTGCTCATTGGGGAGGGAGTTTTGAAAAACTTTGAACCAATGGCTAATGCATTAACCTTTTAATTTTGCAAACTGACCTGACCATCTCTTAAAGCCTGTGTAGTGTACATTTCAAAAATAAAACTACAGCCACCATCGAATACATCAATATTATCAAATATATAATACTTTGTTCACCTATACTTAACTGCTAAATAAACATTTTTGTTACCAGCTAAATAAACATAAACCCTGACAACATTACAGACTATTTTGGTAAATATTCTCATTCTCAACACGCAACCATTGACCAGAATTACACAGATTTACATGATATGACATGACCAGATTTACATGATATGACATGACCAGATTTACATGATATGACATGACCAGATTTACATGATATGACATGACCAGATTTACATGATATGACATGACCAGATTTACATGATATGACATGACCAGATTTACATGATATGACATGACCAGATTTACATGATATGACATGACCAGATTTACATGATATGACATGACTACCATTGACGAAACTGCTGCAAATACCTCATTGCACGAGTCACCTGTCCAATAAAAGATGGCTGCCGGGCACCATTGTGTTGTCAGAGGCAGTTTAGTTGGCCATTTGACAAGCTGTTGTGTAGTGACTACACATGTTTATAATGTCATTACTCCTGCATTCCGGAGTCCTATCTTCGTCACAAGTATTCTTGAATAGATGTACTAAGTGCGTGTCTAATTAGACATGATCTTTAGCACATTTACTTGTTAACACCTGAGTGCTCTCGGCTCTTAACATTCCAGTAAGCGCCAACTGTTTTTAATTCCTGTAAGATGACTACATTCTTTGTAAATTACAAGGTAGATAATTTCTTGCAGTTTTCAATAGGATGTCAACTGCATATTTATTTTTATATGTTAATAAAAATGTAACAGGAAATTATTTAATATCATTTCTATAGTGTGATATGTTAACCATATTTTTCTCCATGGAAAAATGGGTTAATATAGCTGTATTTCCAAATATGTAACTTATGATTAGGTGTCTTGCCAACATGAAATTGGTCAAAAGCACATGCATTGTTTGTTTTATCTGCTTTTAAACTAGCTGAAAAACATGTAAAAAATGTACATTAAATTACTACTATAATATAATAGCAGTCAATTATTAATTATGAATATTTATTAATATTATATTTTAAACATTAACATACCCTTTCAACAACTTTAAAACCAGAAGTTGTCTTTACTGTGTAGTCTGTATTAAGGTCAAATACCATCTAATATTACACAATAGTATCTAGTTATATACAGTTTAGTAATTGCAGTTCACTGAGTCACCTACAGAGTGTTCAAAACACTTTTAAGTTATACAAAACACTTTACGTGATCCTAGACAAATTTACAAAGCATAGAATAAATTAATCATGATTTACATAACCATCACCAAGACTACAGCATTTACCATGTTCCATTTCTGATTCAGTAACCTTTTACGTAATTAACCGCCAGAATCAAACTACCTCTCTGATACCAGTATCAGATATGATATGAGTCGAGGTGTTACAAATAATTACTGGAACCACACAAATCCACCCAGCCAGGGTATTTTGGCTAACACCTGTAGGCTGTTCCCCCAGGGCTAATGGGGTAATAATGGCCCCGATACCCTAGAGGGCAGAACGTTGGGAAATGAGCAGAGATAACACAATGGAAATGTACAGGGGTGTAAGAAGTGGGCTGTACACGCGACAAGGGCCCAGGGCGGTGATTGGACCTGGCGTCTGGCGGCAGGGGCTGAGAGAGGGAGAGAGAGAGTGGGGCTCAGTCTAGACCAGGGTAGAGAGAGTGTAGCTGGTGTTGGTCTGTTGCTTGGAATACTGGGGCCCGACTCTTCTGGATATCTGCTAAAGGTATGACATAATTTTTCACATGTTAAAACATATATTTGTTCTTAATGTTATATAGAATGACGTGCATTGATGTTATACTGCCAATGAATTGCGATTAGTAAGCACAAGAAGGTGTTTGAAATGTTTCAGTTTCACCAGAAATACATTCAAATTGTAAACAAAATACTCAGTTTATAAACATTATCATTTAGTGTTTATTGTTTTGAAGTTGGCATGAAATAGGGACTAGATAACATGCGAATTGCATTACAGAACCAATGAACTACCTTTTAGGTAGTAGAAGCACTTTTTATACATATTTTAGATGCATTGCATCTCATATCTATCACTATTATAATTTATATACAAATATTGACTATAGTTATGCATCATGTGTTTATTATTTATTATTTAAATGTATATTATAGATAGGTATGAAATAAATTATTATATACTATTGACATTGCAAACACGTGTGCATGTGTGAAGTGCATGCAAGTATGTTTTATAATGTCTCTGAGTTTTGATTTGTTTAATTACATTTTAGTAATGTTTTATTAGTTACAGTTTTCACAACATAGCTCATAAGTCTTAGCACTTATCGTATTCAGTAGTTTCACATATTATTAAAATTATAAGAAACTGTTAACATTGAACAGTATCTAATTCTGGAATTGAATTTGGTATTATATAAAATTAAAATAACTTTATGGATCAGTGTAGTTTTTGGGGTATTTTCCACATGTTTAAAGAACATCACCTTATTCTGACTCAATAATATAGTTACACGTAATGTAAAATACTGTATTAATGTACAATATCAAGTACACACAGTCACACACGCGTGCACAGTGACAGTGCACACATGCACTCATACATGCACATGCCTATAAACACACGCATGTGCACACACACACACACACACACACACACACACACACACACACACACATAATAAATTAATATATATATATATATATATATATATATACACACACACACACAGTAATTGCACACCGCACACAACATACACACACTCGCATGCACAGACACACACGCACACTATATATTCCACATAGGACAGTCACAGTCACACTAGAAATCATTCTACAGTGCTGAAGAAAAGTTAGTAAACTGGTATCAGAACTGAAATATAAGTATTACGTAAATGATAGACACATAAAAGAGTATGTTTTAGCAACCCTATGCCCATCTATACGAGGTAAAACACGATTTGCTTGAAGAATGTTGATTGGTAATACAAACTGTTGAATGACATCATTGTCATGATTAATATAGACAGAACTAGAGGAAAAGCAGTAGCATTAGTGAAGGAACAGTCTATTTTAGGTATAAATTTAAAGAGTCATCATTTTCACTGAGTACAACAAGTTAATGGAAACCAACTGTCTTACTAACAGCAAGATGGATATATATGAAAACTTCACAAAAACATTTCAGAAGTGCTGGTTTCAACATGGATAAAAACTGGACTCTGAACAAATTAAAGGCGTCCATGTGCCCTTGTTTTTGTCCACTGATAACATCTTTATGCCACACAAGACACGCATGCATGCACAGACACACATCAAATGCATCTGCAAATGTTATGGTTTACGGGTGAGGTAACATTGAGGGGCAAAATGTCTCCCATGTTACCCCTTGTAGTACCACTGGAATATAAATCACCCCTTTAGGCCAGTTTAATGCACCCTCCTGATAAACAAACATAATAAACAAGTGCCAGTCTGTAAACACCTAGGGCCATTGGGGGGGTGGGGGGTGGTTACAGAGGCTGGGTTGTGTGGCCTGCCACCTTGACCAGCAGTGTGTGGACAGTGTCCACACTGACAGGCCTGTTTGACTGGACAGTCTTGGACAGTCTTATGCAGTTTTACTTGTACACTCTTGCATTTTCTTTGACAGTCTTGGAGAGTCTTGTACAGTCTTTAACATAAAGGACAGTCCCAGACTGACCAGTTCAACAAGGGTGTCCAAGACTGTCCAAATCAATCCGAGACTGTTCAAGACTGTCCAAGCTTGTCTCAAGACTGTCCAAGCTTGTTTCAAGACTGTCCAAGCTTGTCCCAAGACTGTCCAAGTTTGTCCTGAGACTGTTCAAGACTGTCCTGAGACTGTTTAAGACTGTCCAAGTTTGTAACAAGACTGTTCAAGACTGTCCAAGTTTGTCCTGAGACTGTTCAAGCTTGTCCCAAGACTGTCCAAGTTTGTCCTGAGACTGTTCAAGACGGTCCAAGTTTGTCACAAGACTGTTCAAGACTGTCCTGGACAGTTTGTGTGGTCTTGGCCAGTCTTGGATAGTTTGTAACAGTTTTGGACAGTCTTGGAATGATTTGTTGGACTGGACATATTTGGACAGGCCTGGTACTGGCAGTTGAGAAATGCAAAACTGGGATCACTTTTATGATTAATGAAGTACATTTGATTGAATGATGAAACGCTTTAATAAAATAACAACAGTGTTCAAGAATATGTTTAACAGATTAAGGGAGCATTATTACTGGGATATAAATGAAAATCCGAAGAAAATCCGAGATAGTTCAACCACAGTTGCATGCATGTCTTGGTGTACCTCTGAGCTTGGTTTCCAAGGATTGATCGGTGCAACAGAAGTTACCATAATATTATTATTATTTAACACGCACACAGGGAAAACACGAACAGCATAACTGGTGGTATATTTTTCAATGAGGAATGTTTACAAGAATTTAGCACCTAACTACACAGTAAACCCCGTGTTATACAAACAGAGAGGGTAAATCACACATGTAAACCAAGACACAACAATACAACACAGCCAAGTAAACCAATTAGACCCTGACATTTAATACGGAGTCAATCTCTGGTAGACCAATGCATGAGTGCAGGAGGCAATTACGCTTGATGATTATTTCACGTGACACCAGTGCTTTC
>OZ024860.1:4728767-4751267 GCA_964017155.1 Oasisia sp. SBJ-2009
TCCATCCTTCCCTTGTTCCTCCCTCAATCCTTCCCTTGTTCCTCCCTCCATCCTTCCCTTGTTCCTCCCTCCATCCTTCCCTTGTTCCTCCGTCCCTCCTTCCCTTGTTCCTCCCTCCCTCCTTCCCTTGTTCCTCCCTCCATCCTTCCCTTGTTCCTCCCTCCATCCTTCCCTTGTTCCTCCCTCCATCCTTCCCTTGTTCCTCCCTCCATCCTTCCCTTGTTCCTCCCTCAATCCTTCCCTTGTTCCTCCCTCCATCCTTCCCTTGTTCCTCCCTCCATCCTTCCCTTGTTCCTCCCTCCATCCTTCCCTTGTTCCTCCCTCCATCCTTCCCTTGTTCCTCCCTCCATCCTTCCCTTGTTCCTCCCTCCATCCTTCCCTTGTTCCTCCCTCAATCCTTCCCTTGTTCCTCCCTCAATCCTTCCCTTGTTCCTCCCTCCATCCTTCCCTTGTTCCTCCCTCCATCCTTCCCTTGTTCCTCCCTCCATCCTTCCCTTGTTCCTCCCTCAATCCTTCCCTTGTTCCTCCCTCCATCCTTCCCTTGTTCCTCCCTCCATCCTTCCCTTGTTCCTCCCTCCATCCTTCCCTTGTTCCTCCCTCCATCCTTCCCTTGTTCATCCCTCCATCCTTCCCTTGTTCCTCCCTCCATCCTTCCCTTGTTCCTCCCTCCATCCTTCCCTTGTTCCTCCCTCCATCCTTCCCTTGTTCCTCCCTCCATCCTTCCATCGTTCCTCCCTCCATCCTTCCATCGTTCCCTCCTCTGCTTGGTCTATCCTTCCCTTGCTCATTTTCTCCCACCCTCTCTTCCTTATTCCCTCCCCCGCTCCCTCCATCCATCCCTCCCTATGTTGCTCTCCCTCCCCCTCCATCCCTCCAGCGTCCCTCCCTCGATTCCTCCCTCCTCTCCCCTCCCTTCGTTTCTCCATCCCTTTTTTCCTATGCAATAATTTGTTTTAAATAATAATAACTCATTCCCATTAGGTAGAAGTCCATTCCACAACTCTCCCAATTCCACAACTCTCCCAATTCCATGACTTTCTCAATTCCACAACTCTCCCAATTCACAACTCTCCCAATTCCACAACTCTCCCATTTCCACAACTCTCCCATTTCCACAACTCTCCCAATTCCACAACTCTCCCAATTCCATTACTCTCCCAATTCCACAACTCTCCCAATTCCATGACTTCTCAATTCCACAACTCTCCCAATTCCATGACTTTCTCAATTCCATAACTCTCCCAATTCCACGACTTTCTCAATTCCACAACCTCCCAATTCCACAACTCTCCCAATTCCACAACTCTCCCATTTCCACAACTCTCCCATTTCCACAACTCTCCCAATTCCACGATTCTCTCAATTCCACGAATCTCTCAATTCCACGACTCTCCCAAATCCACAACTCTCCCAATTCCACAACTCTCCCAATTCCACAACTCTCCCAATTCCATGACTTTCTCAATTCCACAACTCTCCCAATTCCATTACTCTCCCAATTCCACAACTCTCCCAATTCCACAACTCTCCCATTTCCACAACTCTCCCAATTCCACAACTCTCCCAATTCCACAACTCTCCCAATTCCATGACTTTCTCAATTCCACAACTCTCCCAATTCCACAACTCTCCCAATTCCACAACTCTCCCAATTCCACAACTCTCCCATTTCCACAACTCTCCCATTTCCACAACTCTCCCAATTCCACAACTCTCCCAATTCAATTACTCTCCCAATTCCACAACTCTCCCAATTCCATGACTTTCTCAATTCCACAACTCTCCCAATTCCATGACTTTCTCAATTCCACAACTCTCCCAATTCCACGACTTTCTCAATTCCACAACTCTCCCAATTCCACAACTCTCCCAATTCCACAACTCTCCCATTTCCACAACTCTCCCATTTCCACAACTCTCCCATTTCCACAACTCTCCCATTTCCACAACTCTCCCAATTCCACGATTCTCTCAATTCCACGAATCTCTCAATTCCACGACTCTCCCAAATTCACAACTCTCTCAATTCCACAACTCTCCCAACTCGTGCCACAATTTATCACAATCAAAGGGTCAAGAACCTTGAAGTTTTTCTTGGTTGATTTCTTACAGTATCTTATCTACCATTTGACATGTGACTTTATGTGACAGTTACACAACCCCCCAGTAACTTATCCCTGTTCACCCTGGGGTCTCACTGAGTGGGGGATAACAGGGTTATCAAAGAACACACAATCACACACGTACTTCAGGCCAATACTGCTTACATATCTGTAGCCACTGCCACTGCTGTTTGGCGTCAAGTTACATGGGCAGCAAACTAATGCAGACAGCAGGCCTGTGTGCCTGTGTGTGAGTCCGACACTCATATAAACACATAGTTCAGTCAATATATGGCTGTTTACTCAAAACACCTGTGGCATTGTGTCAGTGGGATTGGACCACGTTGTTAGACTCTGGACAGGTCAAGGCATTCCTTGTCCATTTGCCATCTGATTTTCTTTGGTCTGGTTCCAATAAAGAAATCTTGTCATGTTTAGTTAAATCTTGTTATAAAATAACTTGCTTTTTTATTTTTATAAATATAATTTCTGGAGATATTACTTTTTTCTCAGACATTGCTTGAGGCATTCAGGTATAAAAAATAATGACTTTATATAGTTTAGTGATGTTTCCTACAGCTGTATCTGCTATGCAGGCTTGGTTTCACTGCTATGCATAATGTTTTTATGCAGAAAATGTGTTACTATTACTAGATATTAGTGTCTGACCAACTGAAACTGCTCTGAAACACCCTGTATATTTGTATCATACTATAACCATAGCAACAATGACATAACTATGATTATAAATTGTAGGACTTAAACAATTTTTAATAAAAATAGCCTACCCATAAATAATGTGTTACTAGCTTTCACCATCCAAAGTGCAACTGATCAAAGTTACAATCAAAATTACAGTGGTGCCATCTGGCGATATGATTACGAGTCAATTCTCTCAGGTAGGAGAAAGGCCCTGCACTGCCTGCAGTAAAGAGCATGTTAATACATGAAAGTAAATAAGTCCAGCTAAACGTAAATACGTTATCAGTTTGTAGATCAAAGAGCAATAGTCCCAGGAAGGAAATGGACATAGAAAGAAATGATTGGACCTCAGCACGTAGGGGAGATACACTTATATCACCCCAAAATTGGCATATTACCACAGTAGATAAAAGATGTATTTATATTATAAAATAATAATAAATTATTCTTACATAAATAAACCATTTGCTTATGCTTATCTTATCTTCATTGCTACTACATTTCTTTTTATTTCAGATCGACAATTTGATCAACTTCGCTGCTGAAACTGACATCAACCTGAGCCAACGTAACATGTTTCACGAAAACCGACACACACAATTCATCCATTTACACTGAAGTGTTTGTTTCCGATGGTTCTTTGAACACATACAACAATGGCTCGTCTCAGCCTTGTGTGCCTGGTAACATTTCACAAGTTTCTATGTGGTGTGGTCATACTACTCATGTTTGTGTCATCAAAAGCCGCGACGTCACCAAGAACTGTCGAATACCACCTGGTGGAGGAACAGCCTACTAACGCTGTTCTTGGGAACATCGTCGTCGATGCAAAGTTAAACACGGAATATTCGGCCAGCGAAATCGCTGAATTTCACTTCAGATTTCTCACCACTGCTGCAGGCACTGCCTCCTACCGGCATTTGTTCACACTACAGAATGGCACGGGGTTTCTGACAACGACTAAAGTGATTGATCGTGACACCATCTGTACTAGACACAGTGCTGAATGCACAATAGAGCTTGACATAGCGGTGCAACCTGTTAACTATTTCCAAATCATTCGTGTGATAATACACGTCGAAGATTTAAACGACAATGCCCCGACGTTTCCACAGGACCAAATCACAGTTAACGTTGCAGAAAATTCCGCGATCGGCTCAACGTTTGTGCTGCCATCTGCAAACGATCCTGATGCAGTGCATTATGGGATACAACACTACCAGCTGTTGTCAGACACAGCGAAGTTTGAGCTGCGTGTTCTGAATGACACGGATATGGCAGAACCGAAACCCCGTCTAGTTCTCCGGGAGAGACTGGATCGTGAAGACGTCAGTGCATATTCACTGAAATTAGTCGCGTGGGATGGTGGTAATCCACAGAAATTCGGATCAGTGAAAATTAACGTAGTTATTCTTGATACTAACGATAATGTGCCAAAATTCGGGAATGATTCATACGTGGTTAACGTTGACGAAACACATCCAGTTGACAGCATCATACTGCGTGTGACGGCGGAAGATGCAGATGAGGGTAAAAATGGAGAAATCGTGTACAGTTTTACACCCGAGACGACAGAGTTACACGGTTTGTTATTTGGCATACGTGAAAAAACTGGAGATATCTACCTTAAGAAGTCATTGGACTATGAGGAGGGAAGTAAATATCATCTGTCAGTGATGGCTCAAGACAAGGGGCAGAATTCACAGACGGCGTACGTGAAGGTGACAGTGAACGTTTTCGATGTCAACGATCATGCTCCGCAGATTACTGTGAATTCGCTTACCTCCACCGGGCATGCTCAGATAATGGAGGACGCCACTGTCGGTACGTTCGTTGCGCATGTTTCAATCGTAGACCGAGACAGCGGACACAACGGGGAGTTTGTGTGTTCTCTGGATAATCCCCACTTCAGTCTGCAGCATCTGTACCAAACAGAATACAAGATTGTGAGCACGCGGGTGTTTGACCACGAGGAACATTCAGAGTTTCACTTAAACTTAATATGCCAGGACAAAGGGCAGCCATCTTTGACGTCCACGCAGTATATAACAGTGACCATAGTGGACGTGAATGACCACACACCAGAGTTCATGCAACGTGTGTATTCAGCGAGCGTGAAGGAGAACGTTAGTTTGACCGGACAACTATGTCAGGTTAACGCTATAGATTCGGACAGCGGTGATAACGGATTGATTACGTACAAACTCAGAAGTCTAGACGCCACAACGCCTCCTCTCGTCATAGACCCGAAAACTGGTGTCATTACAACTAATCGCATTTTCGACTACGAACGACAACAGAGTTTTGAATTTGTCATTATAGCATCAGACCACGGCGTTCCTCCACGATCGTCAACAGCCATGCTTAGTTTATCCGTCATTGACATCAACGATGAGCAACCAACATTCATTCAATCGACCTACAGTTTCGGGACATTTGAGAACCAACCAGTGAGAACCGATGTCGGAACAGTCACGGCTTACGATCTCGATTCACCGCCGTATAATAAAGTGACATATTCATTCAACTGGCGAATGAGTGACATCAGATCTTTCGCAATCGACGAGGACAGTGGTCGTATTACACTGAGGAAAATGCTAGACAGAGAGAAGCAAGACACCTATCATGTTATTGTCATGGCAACAAACAAGGGCTCCGATAAGACAAGTTCAGCAAACGTGACTATTTACGTCGCCGACCGAAATGATAACGCTCCAACAGTAGACTTTCCCACACAGGCAAACAACACTGTAGAGGTTCCAAGCGATGCCACCAGGGGTTACGTCGTGACGGAAATAAAAGCTCACGATCTCGACGTTGGAATTAATTCCGTTCTTCAGTACGCGATTATGGAAGGTTCTGGAACGGGACTTTTTGACATTCTGGATCCTACGAAAGGAACGGTAACAGTCAAAAAGAGTCTCCATAACCATGGCAACCAGATGTATCGACTGACAATATTAGTCAGAGACGAAGGCACACCTTTGTTGACTGATGCAACCGAACTCAACATTTTTGTGAATGATTCCATCGTTGCTGCAGTGCCATCTACTGGGAGAACTGTAGGTGTCAGCGTTATGGTGGCAGTCATTGTTGTTGCCATGGTAACATTCCTGATACTGTTTGTGACACTGATTGTGTTGCTATGGAAACGAAGGTCACTGGCACATCACAGCAAAGTACTGAAGTACGAATATCGCATTGAGGTGAGCAAAGCTGCAAGTGGAGGCGTGGGTTCTCTGGAAACAGGAAGTGATGTCACAGGAAGTGACATCATGCATGTGGCGCCTCAGTGGGCCAATGACAGGACACACAAGGGTGGCCAGAAGGGGTCACTGCAAACGGAGCAACGCTGGCCTCTTGCAATTGACCTTGAGGAATTGGCACAGGTACGTAAGGATTCAACATAATTATATTTACTCTCTTATCCACTTCATTCCTAAGCCTGCTGCATAATGCTCACACAAGAGTTCCCAGTTTCCTGCGTTGTGTCATCTTACTACAGCTGCATTTAGTTCTACTTTCACTCACAAATGGTTTCCATTTTGTTTTGGTCTGCCAATGACTTATACATGTATATATATAATCAGTGTGTATATATATATATATATATATATATATATATATTAGAATACATATTATAATTATATATTACATATATATAAATATATACACATATATGTCTACATATAAATTTTATATGTGCATTTGTTAGCTGTAATATATATATATATTTATATATAATTATATATATAATATACAATATATTATAACCTGCTCACCTGCTGAGACAACAGCATTAAGGCTAACAAATGCACATATAAAATGTATATGTAATTATAAAGGGGTTAACACTTGAATCCTTATGAGTATATATATATATATATATATATATATATATATATATATATATATATTATATATATACATAATTACAAGGACCAGCTTTGACGTCCATGCCTTGACATGCATTATAAAGCTATGTACAGTGTATGGTGACCATCAATCACCGTCTTCTACCAGATCCGGTAAAATGCCAATATCAATTGCAGTGTTGATATAAAAATAAAAACACATTTTATAGCATATCCTATTAATTTTGTTTCAGTCTCCAACACCAGGCAATGCGAGGTTCAGCAACACTTACAGCATCTCACCGGGAATCTCAGAGACAAAGATGGACTATACTGCACCATCAGTATCACAGCGACATCAATGCATGCAATATCTGCAAGATCCTCGTCGAAAACTGTTGTACACCACATCTCCTCGACTCTCAGCCCACAACCAGAAGGTATAGTTCGACCATCAGCATATATTTTATTATTATATAAAAAATAGTAATAGTAAAATCTGTGCACATGTGTTATTTACTAATATTGTATAAATTCAACTGAATTCACTCAGTGTAAAGCTACATTGGCCAGTGATAATGATTTCACTTGCAGTGAAAGTTCTATTTCGGCCGGCCTAGTATAATAATAATTGTGTCACTTGCATAGGGCCTGTAACTTTGAAAATTCATGCTCATAGCGTGACATAGGTGCAACAACGAAAACCTTTGGCGTAATCACAAACAGGCGAAAAGTTGTCACCGGTGGATGGAACCGCCGAACATTTTTGATGTAAAATAAAGCAATCTCAAATAAACATGTGCTGATGTGGCACTTGTGTAGAATTCGGACCCAACTCAATTTTGCCACTTTTGAGGTGCAAAAGACAGTGCTGTCGGCATAAATTATTTAATAAACAAACTGTTTATCGCTCATGCCATGTGGATGTGCACGGCGCCGTGACACATGCATCGCCAAGTTTTTACGAAAGGTGGCTACAGTTTCAAAATATTTAGTTGTAATGGGGAGATGATTCCAGATTATTGGTGCAACTACAAGAAAAGCACGTTTGTCAATACCGAGGTTAGAGCTTAGACGCCTTAGTTTTACTTTTACTTTTAGGACCAAAAATTGAACAAGTTATTTGGAAAAGATTAAAGAATAAAGAACGGGTAAAAACTACATACTAACGGAAAATACACTGCCAATCAAATGTGTAGGGTAATAACTTATTATACCAACCGAAAATACATTGTCAATCAAAAGTGTAGGGTAATAATACATACTAGCGGAAAATACGGTATCAATCAAAATTGTCACCCGTTCGAAACGTCTGCGCTAGTGAATCTGGCGCCCATTATCAAGCATGGTCGCCACGCGGCGCCACTAATAATTTGTGTTCACCGTCAGATGGTAATGTCAGTTTCCTATCGTCCGCCAAGCGTCTCCACGTTTCGTTTCAGCGTGCGCAAGATAGTTGAGTAGAACAGAAGTAAATAATGTGCTTACCAGTTAGGGAATTACATTATTTTCCGATCGCTGGCGCGACCAGTACTAATCACTGTCACCGCACCTTTACCCCAGCATCGTCTAACCTTGCACTAGGAGATGTTGCTGATTTTCTGACAGCACGCGATCCTCACCAGAAAATGCAAGTGGCGCCGCCTTGCGAATGTAATAAGCACCGCTGCCCACATCAAGTATTATTTTAGTCCAATCACCGTAGCGGCTGGGCCAAACTGATCCCAAGAATGCGGTGAACATATTAACAGAAATAATTACATAGGTATAAAGTATTCGATTTGCTTTCGTACATTTTCTGCAGATGAGAAACGCACGCACGCACGCACGCACGCTCACAGACATAGACACGCACGCACCCACGCACGCACGCACGCACTCACGCACGCACGCACGCACGCCCACACACACACACACACACACACACACACACACACACACACACACACCATGTATGCTAAACATGCCAGCTGGTTTGCAGCCTCTGAGGACGATTTCTCTGACGAGTGAGGAGCCGTCCTTCGACTCGGACCAGGGTTCTCTCACCGACAGCGGCCGAGGACCAAGCGAGGAAGGCGAGCTACTTGGACTATGGAACCCTTCCACCTCCGTGGCACCCACCGTTCACCGGGGACGACGGACTGTGATGTCGGACCATCAGTCGGGTACGACAAATAAAAACAAGACATCAATGTTGTCGCTTGACTTTTTGTCAATGTCGCGTGTGTTGTTATCGTTTTGTGACGACGACAGTATTTCAGTACAGTGGGAATGTTGTCGCTGTGGTTTGTCATGTGTTGTCTCGTGTTGTGTTGTGCCAATGAGGTGTATGTGTTTTCTCACTGGTTCAAATAAAGGCGCCTTTTAAGTTGTTGCCAACGCTATCGGCAACAATCTATTGTTTAACCTGTGTGTGTGTGTGTGTGTGTGTGTGTGTGTGTGTGTGTGTGTGTGCGCGCGTGTGCGTGTGCGTGTGCGTGCGCGTGCGCGTGCGCGTTTCCATGGGCGTGTGCGTGTGCGTGTGCCTTCATATATATGTGTTCGTGTGTGTGTGTGTGTGTGTGTGTGTGTGTGTGTGTGCGTGCGTGCGTGCGTGCGCGCGCGTGCGTGCGTGCGTGCGTGTGTGTGCATGTGTGCGTATGCATATGCGTGCACATATGCCTGTGCGTACATATGCAAACTAGCATGCGTTCATGCGTTTGTGTGTCCCAGTCTATTTACAAAGACACCAAGTGTTTACAGCTAAATTGTGTCAACTGTCGTTTTTACAGACCGAACGTCGAGCGCCTTACCGGGCCTGAGACACGGCTACCACCACCAGTCGGCCCCCGTCATCTATAACGCACTCGCCCCATACGGCCACCCGACTGGAGACACAGGGGCGGACATTCAACAGCGCTACCCACAATGCTCTTGCGGCAGCAGCGATATCACACAGAAACACCTTACATCATCACCTTTGAGAGAACACGCACTACAGAACCATGCAGCGGAAACGAACAGTACGTCCATGGACAGACGTGACTGTTACACGAAATTGCCGCACCGCCATTACACAAGCACTGGGAGTGATGACGTCATCCCAGCGAGTCAAGCACCAGGCGGTTGTCGCGAACGTAACGTTGAGAACTGTGTCCGAGATGTTGTGGATCGGTACTTACCGGAAGTTGATCGGACGCGGGGATGTGGTCAGATATCGGGACACCAGGGGGCGTTGGGAGAGGAAGACTCCTTGCACGGGGATCGCGCCTCCATCGATGGAGAGTCGGACGACAGCACGACAACTTCCGGTAGCTATGTCCTCGATGCCGGAGACCAACTGAAGGAGCAACGTAACGCCTTCGACGATGTCTTTGTGTAGTGGAGACGTCTGTGTATATATTGAGTAAGAGGAGTACGGAGATTTCGTGCACAAGTGTAACGTGCGGATTTATAGATCTAATAAATATTTGATGCTGTCAAAGGTATATGGTCAATTGGGTGACGCAAGCGAGTCTACAGCAGAGAAGACCCACCAATAGGTGACGCTGCAATCGTGCTTGTGCGTCACTTCCGCCAGAAAAACGTGCCTGATTGGTGATCAAACACAATTTAAACAACAGTGTTCTCGATTGTTCTGTGTGACCAATACTACTGCAAGCATTGACATTGGATATTAAGTTTAAGCAGAGCATTTGGTGCGATGGAAGCACGAAGTAATGGGCAATGTACGTCTACATAGCGAAATATGTCAATATAACAGTGAAGAAATAATTCTAGATGTCATATACATAAATGTCCGTAAGTGCAGTATTGATTTGTTAAGTATGCATTACCGACCCGCGCAGTAACGTCTGTGCACAATAGCTAAACCGGATGTTCCATTTGAAGCGGGAGATATTCCCAGTTCTAAATAAATGTTAATAAGCATTGCATTGTCTGCAACTGGCATTGTCCCCATTCCATTACGCCATGAAATATGCATTATATTGTTTCAGGTATTGAGTAATTTTATTATTTATTGTTGTATGTAGTAACGTACGAACATATAGACGTCTGTATAAACCAGAACTATTCGTTATGGTTATGTGAATAAAAATAATTATTTGAACATCATTACTGATTAAACTAGGTTTGCATCACGTGAACAAATAGTGCTTCATCACTGTGCGATTGATTGATTTTGCTGATCACACCACATTAAGGCTCCCTGGGTGATTACGGCACACATGACAAAACACCTATGTCAACACTGTCAGCAATAGTTTGAGATAATAGCAGCGCACGTTATTCTGTGTATGTTCACGCCACGCATTACAACAACCAGAATGCTGAACGTATATGTAGGGGCCTAGTATTAACGCAAACCATCTTCGTGCACATCCCGCGATTGGTGCGGTCTGTAACACGCTTGCTGAACGGTGTCTTGTGGTGTTCTCTGGAACTAGGCGGGCGACATTCGCCTTCTATAGCGGATCAGTTGCAATTAGTTGTCGGAATTCATGAACGAATACGACTCCCATATTGTACACCTGTCGACGCACGTGGCGTGTTGACGGGTGAACAGTGGTGTACGCCACGTTACGATGCCGCTGTTCACACGCTGATTGACACAGATCTCGCGTCGCGAGTAAAAACGGAGATGACATGGTAATGGCACACGCGTCCGAGGACTGCGCGCAACGTGAGAGAACGAACTCTCTCGCTCTTGTCAAACAGTAACGCGCCGAGAATAGTTCCGTGTTATAGTGCCGTGAACGAAATACAACTTATGTTGTTGTGTCATACGACATCCATTTTGAGTGCGTGTGTGGGCGTCCGTGCGTGCGCGTGTGTATGTGTGCCTCTCTCTCGCTCTCGCTCTCGCTCTCGCTCTTGTCTGTCTCTCTCTCTCTCTCCCTCTCTCTCCCCACTCTGTGTGTGTGTGTGTGTGTGCGTGTGCGTGTGCGCGCGTGTGCGTGTGCGTGTGTGTTTGCGTGTGTGCGTGTGAGTGTGCGAGTGCGTGTGCGTGTGTGTGCTTGCGTGTGTGCGTATGAGTGTGTGCCTGTGTGTGCGCTGCGCGCGTGTATGTGCGTGCGTGCCTGCATGCGTACTGTAGTTGCGTCAATAATCTGGAATCATCTCCTTATTATAATCACATCTTTTGAAACTATAGGCACCTTTCGAAACAACTCAAAATATCTGTTTTAAATTGCTTTTCCACCATACATTTTCGGCGGTTTCATGCTCCATAGACAACTTTTGCCTGTCCCCGTTTGTGATTACCCCAAATGGTGTTGTTTGTTGCGTCTCTGACTTTGAATTTTGAAGGATATAGACACTATAGACTTGTCACAATTATTATTATTATTATTGCATAGACTGATAAATAAACAGAAGGTTGTCGAACGCTGGAACACAAACAGACACGGAGTGAAACAAAACACGTGTTTGACACCCACACAACCCAACACATCACAGCGTAGACTTTCCCACTGTACCATACCATTGTCGCTACCATACAATACGCAAACACAGTGTGCGTAAGCCCTAATTACACCCACGAACGTCAACACGTCAACTACCCCGTCATTACCGTCGACAGAACCCTAATCCAGATTACGTATTCCGATAAGGCGGGATTACGATAACGGCAAGACAGAGCCCTCCGTTGTCTTCTCCCTGTCACTGTCTCCTGTCTGGCGGCTGGTATGAGGCACGTCACGTGACGTTGCCATTCGTGGGGCGGAGCTAGGGCGGATAGTAGGCGGAGCGGATACGACAACTCTGTCTTTGTCGTGAGGTAATCTCGCCTGCGAGATTAACAGAACGAAACAGGACACGTTCGGACGAGTAAATGTGATTGACAGCCCGTCGTGTAATTCCCGCCTAAGCCCGCATTAGTTATATGCGCAGACAAAACAGTCCAGTATAATAAAGTCGTCAACAATTAGCGCTACTCGGTGTCGTAGGTAAGGCTTATAATATGCATTGATAATCTCGTGTATGTATCGTAACATCTACATTACCTGCAGATCAGCACAAAAGAAATAATCATTTGAATTTGGCAATACCGTTTGACCAAAATACGTATGACTACGCCAAGTGGAATTTAGTTCACGATTAGTGCAATAGCAACACAAATTGCGTCAGCCATAAAATCAACCTTTTACTACAATGTTGCTTTTACCTAAAATATTAAATATTATTACCTTTTTTAAGAGATAACTAAAAATAAAAAATTCGCATCGACATTTCGACAGTCCGTCTTCTTCATCGCGAACTAGCTGTTTTCCTCCCCAGATACTCTGGTTGTTTCCCTCCCGACTGAGTCGGTACAGTGACCCTGTCGTCTCTGTTCACAGTCGGTGTTGTTTGGTGTTCTGCTTCACATAGCCTCTTGACGAGGTTTGGCGTTTAAAATACTCCCGCTGGTTTTTAGTCTTTGTAATTTAATTTCACTTTTATATTTCGAACATATGATTTTTAATCGATATAACGCCTACCATATGTAATAGGGCACGGTACTCTTATATCCGAGCAGAAATGTCTGTAAATAAAGTAAATTGAAAAAAATCCGTTGATTAGATAGGAGCAACTCGAATCAAGTAGCGCTGGAGAGTAATGGCGGCGCCTAGTGATATATAATGATATCCAAGTTTGAAAAGTCATATAAAATGCTGTGGCTACGTCCTTATCAAATCATACATGTCCTGTCAATGTTATTGCCTTTTCTTGCGTTTGTCCAATGGTTTTCCAGGCGTTCCCCCCCCCCCCCCCACCACCACCCCTTAATTCAATGCGTATGCATCTATCCGTCTCTTTGTTGTTAGGGTCTCAACGTCTTTCTTAGCTCTTTGTGTTTTTGCGACTGAAAATACCCCTTCCTGCGCGTGCGCGAGCGTGTGCGCTCTTGTATTAAAGTGTTGTGTAAAAGTGTGTGTCCAATCATCAAATCGTTGTTTTATGGACAACAGTGTTCTAAAGATAATTACCGGTGTCCGTTGCCGTAAATGTGAACTTCTCTTTTATGGAACTTCTTGTCTCTTATTCCATTATAATTGTCCTTTAGAACCTCGACGGGAATTTGACAGACTCGCCTTGACAAAGAGACCACATAGAACTACAAGGGCTGCCGGGAGGGTTTGGTTGTGTTAGGTGTGTTGGCGTATGTTTAGGAAGTAAATAAAAGCGTTGTATAAAAAACATGAATTGAATTGCAGACTTCATGAGAACAACTGAAAGCCACCTGGAAGCACTTCAGAACAGAGGGTCTCACACGGTCATACTGTTGTCGCCATCAGTGGGGGGTAGGTAGGTAGTAGGGTGAATAAAAAAGAAATAATAGGTATGCAATCGGGATTTTGCGCGCCGTCATTGAACAAATTAATAGTCCTTGAACATTTTATAGGGGGTGGCTCTATGCTACCCTGTGGTTACGGGTTCCCACCTTCCACGACCAGTTCGGTGCATGTCGTGATAAGACAAAACTTCTGAGCCATCGACGTCTGAGATGGCTGAGCCATATCCGCAGAATGGTGGATAGTCGTATGACGAAGTCACTCTTTACTTGGGGACGAGTACTGTTGGCGTGCTATGTCTCTATTACAAAGACAAACGTGACGTAGATATGGCGGGCAAACAACATGAGCACGACAGTATCTAGTCACATCGTCACTGAGGGTTGCTTTTAATGTCCATTCTCTTAACAACAGTGTCCATCGCAGTTGAAGCAGACATGAGTTTTGACTGTACGGAATCTGCGCAGATGACTGAGGCCATGGCGTTACAGTTGCATACCTCTGCTTTTCTATTCTTAATCGTTCTTAGCCAGTTGTGTTGGTCCGTTATCTCTCAAATCCGTTGTAAGTCCCACGAGGCGACTTAAAAAAACAGAATAATAATGATAATAACGATAATACTAATACAATTAATAATAATAATAATAATAATAACGATAATAAACTTGATCTAAACACCATCAAATCCGGAGCTAATACCGAACATCTGCAGAACAAGAATAAGGTTCCCGAATCACCTGAAGACACAAGACCAACCGTCACCGAGTATAACTAAAAGCGTAAAATATCTCTGTAACACCGAATGGGAACAACAGCATAAGTCAGTGTCAGGAAGACAGGAAGACAGAAGGGTGTTAAGCTGTAATGGGTTATGTATTTTTCGTGAACGGGCGATTGTAACTGACACGACATCGCAGCAGGGCTGCGACGTAGAACGTCTTGTGCACAAATAGCTATGACGTCATCGCGACTGTTGCATTTTACGTTCTTTTTTTAAACCTGTCTCTTCGGGTTTGACTCGTCTTATTCGACGAAAGTGTTCGTTAAACAGAAGTAAATGCGTAGGCAATAATCACTTAATTGTGTATCCCCGTTGCTGTTGTTATATAAATGTGACCCCATGAGGTGCGGGACTCTCATCACGTGACATTCATTGTTTCCGCCTAACGACCAGTTTTACGTACGACATTGAAGAAGACGGATGTTTTTCATCGAACGTTTCAGGACTGGACTTTCGCTCGGGACGTCTTGTTTCGGAAGCGCGAAGACCTGCAGAACAGGAATCGGACTCCTGGATCAGCCGAAGACACAAGACATCATTGGCCGACAGCATCGATCTTCACTCCAATTTTCACATCGACGACGTTAGTAGCGAACTTGGACGGCACGGGACGGGACGGGACTTTCGGACGCGTTCAAGTTGACGAAGCTTGTGTGGACTGTGACATTAGTAATCATCACTATTGGACATTAGTAATTAAGTAAGTAATTAAATAATTAAGGTTTAACCAGTTTATGTAAATTGTATGAAATAAATAATGGATAATTTAAAATGTATGCTATTGTTTGTGTTACGTGTAGAATAGTTACGCGATCATCGAAGACGCGGGTCTAAGAAACGAGCGAACTATGTAGGAATTTCGCCCTCTTAGCGCTAGCCTCTGTTTCGAAGTTTCGCCATATCCCGAAATGCTCCACTCCGGCCATGCTTCCACAACAGTTCTACCACAGTCCTCAAAGAATGCACCGCGCGCCAAGAGCAGTGTAGGTAGGGTTGGATAACCAGAGAGTTGTGGAAGCGGAAGCAGCAATAGGCACCATGGACAAGGGAGCCGGAATGCAAGAGAAGTGCCATACACTGCTATTTCGGCGGCGACATACTTATGATTCTTCCAGACGGCATGCAGCCACAATTTGCTAATAACACGCACGTACGCACCCACACATACGCACGCATACACACTCACACACGCGCGCGCGCGCACGCACGCACCCACTCACTCGCCCACCCGCCCCCACACTCAAGCGTCTCGAAACACCGGCGCTTAGAACATTGGCGCAGGAACAGAGGGTAGCTGACCCCCTTCCTGCCAGTAAATCAGGAGTTCAGAAACAGAAATTGAAATAGCGGAGAAGCCGTTCTGAGTTTGAGAAGTAAAAGAACCACAGCATATGTAGAAAAAATTGGCTTGGCGTAACTGTTCTCAAAAACGCAGATTAGTCAAATGAGACCTTATAAAATCATAACATTGTAACCGCAAACTGAATTTGTTGGGTCGCGGGGGCAAATTTTTTTCAACTGCACTCCATCCACCACGTATTTTGATGTCACAATCCACCGTGGTGACCTGAAGCACCGAGGGGGATTTTCGAGATGTTACGCGTTGGCCGATGAAAGATGGGAGTGGGGGGGGGGGAGGTGTTCGTAGTCTGAAAAAAAATCGGCGAGATTTGCTTCCTTTCCGGGGGTCTGGGGGACTCATGAAATGTGATACAAAGCTATGTTTTATGCAATGTGCAGGTCTCTATTAAACTGTTTCGGAACGTGCGATAATTGATGGCATTGTATACGGATATTATATGACAATAGTCATTCCGATGTGCAATGCATAGAGCTGTACGCTTCGGAGTCGACATGTTCTGATAGGTGTTATAATTAATGGCCGCGCGTGTGGCTATTTTATGTGATAACAATCACTACTATGCGTGTGGCCTGTTTGCGGATCAGCACGTTGCGGTATATATATACCGCACATGTGTAATAATTAATGACTACGTGTGTGGTTATTTTATAAATGACAACATGCAATTGCAAACAACGTCGCCTACTAGACTACTGTATGCGTGTGTCGGTGTCTTAATTAATAGCTACATGTGTTGTCATATTTTATAACAATAAGCTGTTGTTATTTGAATATATGTTGTATGTGTTGTAATTAATGGCTCTGGTGTGTCTATTTTATATGTCAATAATCAATCCCTTACGCAAGGTATGCGTATATTCATCCACGTGTTTCCAAATTCAAGACACTGTTATAATTAATGGTCACGTATATATGCTTAATTTGTATGACAACAATCATAGTCTGTACAATTACACAAATCTGTCTTTGGTCTGGCGTGAAGGATTCGTTGAGATGGGTAACAAATGACTCATTAACCATACACAGACTTCCCCGAAAACGTATACGTTCCGCGTGGCTGCATTTTGTCACGAGTGACTGCATCTCCAAACGAAAAGTCGACAATAAGTAATGCTTGCTACCGTTTAAACAACTGATCGGCTTTATATGTACATGCACTATAATTACGCATTTGTCTACTAATTATATTAAATAGTCAATTATCAGATCATTTGTCGCGACAGTGTACCGAAATTGGCAGGTTTTGACATTGCGATTAGTTTGTAGGCGGTGCGGAATGTTCTGCTTAAGCAACTTAATTCCATCGTTGCCGTCAACAACAAGAATAAGTCGTATTTATAGTATGATCTCGGTTAGTCGCTCGGGCTATTTGTTAGGATTGGTAACATAAAGACTGCCTCAGCGAAACCAGTGTACCAATTAAAGCATTACAACGAACATTTGTACGCACTTACGGGTTTAATTTTTATTAAGGTATAGCCACAGAGTTAGATCATTAATCTTTCCCCTATAGTTCTACTGGTGTGTTCTATTTATATATATATATATATATATATATATATATATATATATATATATATATATATATATATATATATATATATATATAGATATAGATATATATATATGGGTATAGCAGAAAGTTTGTAGTTTAATATCCATCAGGTGGCGTTAGTCGTATTAAAATGTGGGTGTTTGAGTGTGTGTGCGTGTATGCGCACGTGTGTGTGCGCGTGTTTGTATGCGTGCGTATAGATGTGTGGATACTTTGTGTGTGTGTGTGTGTGTGTGTGTGTGTGCGTGCGTGCGTGCGTGCGTGCGTGCGTGCGTGCGTGCGTGCGTGCGTGCGTGCGTGCGTGCGTGTGTATATTTGTTTGTGTGGGTGGGTGGGTGTGTGAGCGGGTGGGTATGTGCATATGCGTGCGTGTATGCGCGGACATATATGTATGTATTTATGTGTGTGTGTGTGTGTGTGTGTGTGTGTGTGTGTGTGTGTGTGTGTGTGTGTGTGTGTGTGTGTGTGTGTGAGTGTGTGTGTGAGTGCGTGTGTGTTTGAGCTCGCGTACGATCGGAAATGCATGCGTACTTGCTTGTGTCACGGGAACAAATCACCGCTATCCTACCTTTTATCACAACCCTCTATCATATTTCTAACAATACAACAATCCACCAAGCATCTATTTGCGAAGCCAAACATCCATCTCCCCCCAAATTACCATCTTCCACAAACTACCATCTCCCGCCCAATTATCATCTCCCACCGAACTACCATTTTCACCAATTGTTTTGACTTAGGCATCTGTCCTCCCATTTCTCATTTGTAACTACAAACCCTTCAAAATACGTGTATTTCTAAGCCTACTCTTGTTGCGCGTACGAAACTAATCACCACTCCCGGTGACTCTGCATCGTAAACGGTTGACGATGTGTGACACACGAGCGTCAGCCACCTCCTGTAGCAAGGCTTCAGCGGGCGGTACTTGTTGACAAACACGACGTGACGTCGCGGACCAGTGACGTTTAGCTCAACCGTAAACATCGTAGTCTCGGTGAAGTACTTGTTGAACGAACGCATCGAGGCAGCAAACAAAACCATTAACTCTTAAATCGACACGTGTCGTGTTGTGCCTGGATAAAAATAAGGATGTGACTCGCACGACACCATCATTCATATATTACTCTTTTTCCGTTTTCACGCTCACCATCGCTTCTTAATACTTTGCAATGGTTGTTTTTACATTTGTACTTTGTAACGTTCCGACAGTAAGCAACTGTTTTTCTCTTTTTCACCAGACAGCAAGCTGTTAAGACGGAACGAAGAGAGATCTGACGTTGACAAACGACAGAAATATTATCGGTAGTACATTGAAATCATTGCACCATATCATGCATATAGATAGATTCTGCATCAAAATACACAAGTACGGGTCTTTGTCAAATTAACATGGCACACGCAATTTAATAAAGGATAGTTATTTTATGTAATGTTCGTCGACATACAGGGAAGGGCAAACATATTTTGGAGATCAATAATTTGCGTTGGAGCCGTTGAAGATCCAACATAGAGAAACACATGGAGACACCAGGGGAAGAAGGATGATGGAGGGGAGAGAGATCAGGAGAAGCAGAGGGAGGGAGGAGGGAGGGAGGGAGGGAGAGAGGCAGGGAGGAGGGAGGGAGGAGGGGGGAGGAGGGGGGGAGAGGGAGAGAGGGAGAGAGAGAGAGAAAAGAGAGAACAGAAGCAGAAGGAGGAAGAGAGGGAGGAGGAGGCAGAGGGAGAGTGTGTGTAGAAAGAAATCTTCAGAAAAAGGAGGTGAGAGACGAAGGAAGATATGCATATCCTATGTAACGGTCTCGTTATATCTTGCTATATAATTCATAGGGCACAATTCACAAGCTGTTCTGAGTTTTTAAATAGACACCAAGTGGTTTATTTAACGTAATAGTTATGTTTTATATTATATATAAATACTGCCTACTCGTTCCACGTACCATATGGAGCGGTCTAGGTCCGTTATAGCTACTTCCCGTTATAGCTACTTCCCGTTACAGCTACAGTTTTTTCCCCGTTATAGCTACTCGTTAAGTTTGACAGGCAAACTAGTCCCGTTATAGCTACTTATTTAATTACACAATTCAGGAGGGGACAGCAAGAGGGAGCATTAACTGTTTCAGATTACTGTAAGATTTCTACATGAAATGTATTAATGAAGGACACATTTTAAAAGTCATAAGAATGGTATATAGATGTAACTGTCAGTTATTTGAAATGGAAAATATACTATAAAACACTTGTGCAAAACATTTTTTCAAAAGACAACTACAATTGTACTCATGGAAAATATACTATAAAACACTTGTGCAAAACATTTTTTCAAAAGACAACTACAATTGTACTCAGTGCAGAATTGCATGTATCAAAAAGTAATGAATGTCATCAATTATTCTTGTTATATGGTGGTGGAATGGCAGCATTGCATCACATTTAGCAACCATGAACTGGAAGATGTTGGGATGGTATTTCCCCCACCACTTTTGCAAACTTGGAATTCCATCCCACAACATGATTGTTTGTTCATTTGTCAGATTCTGTGTAGGCATTCCACATGTCCATGGTGATTTCTGAATCATCACCAAGCCATATCTCCACAAAGTACTCATTAAAAATTATCATTTGACTTTGTGGAAATTCCTCAGTGGGACACACTTACATAAAAGCAGTCCACCCCTCATGGACATCAGCTGGATGGAGATGAAATAGTTAATGCTCCCTTATCTTGTTGCATTGTAAAATGGACAAAATAGAAAAGTAGCTATAACGGGACTAGTTTGCCTGTCAAACTTAACGAGTAGCTATAACGGGAATAAAAAGTAGCTATAACGGGAAGTAGCTATAACGGGAAGTAGCTATAACGGGAAGACACCTATGGAGCAGTGGGAATTATCGCAATACTAAACCAACAACGTACAATGCAAAATCAAACGTGTTTTGACAGCAGTATGGCTAACTGTTTTTAGAAATAGCGAGATCGTGCGAACACCCTCGGGGGTTATGCGGGGAGAACACAGCAAACACATTACCCCACATTGTCACGCACATACGGCTGTACCGACGCGTGACCATCGCCTAACGTAACGACTACGGCGGTCAACAACGACACCGCGCACCGTGAACGGCGCTGCGCCTAAGCGCCGTTCTGTCCTCTTGATACCGGCAATTTCGCATCTCCCTTTCTTGAATCGCCGGGACACAATCGGCGCGCGGGGCTATAATTTCGCATTAATGAGCTTCATGTGACCGCCAACTGTCCCTTCATCGCTTGTTCTCGGCGCCGTCAAACCCCCAATTTGCGTGTTAATTAATTAACTGGTCGCTCCGGTCACGTCATCCCATAGCGGCACCTGCAAATGGGACGGCGATATGGCCCTTTGATGGACTCAGGCGTCGTTCATTTAAGAGGGTAGTTTGTCTTCTTGCTCTTGATAGTGTCTGAGTCTCACTTTTGTAGGTAGCTCCCTGTGGGGGTACTACCCCCGCTTGGCTCGCGTGGTCGTTAGCTACTTCCACACTGCACAGTCCACCAGTTTCCACTGATAACCCTGCTAACGGTTTGGTTTGTATGATGATAATAAAACTTAATCTGAGAAACTTCTTTGACTTAGCCATATCCACTGTCTTCATGATATCTATTTAATAGATTCGTTTGTTCAAAATCACATATAACTTCAGACATATTTAAAAGCATGCATACACGATACCCATCAGTATACGATTCAAATGATATAATGACAAAATACTCCGCCAATTATAAAGACCACCTAATAATTCAGATTCGGTTCGCATCAGATGGGTTTATGTAAAAATACAATTTGTTAGGTCTTACATTCAGTAGATTGTTATCGTGGGTGAATTTATCGTGCTATGACCCTTTAATGCATGTTATCAACCTTCTGTATTACATAAAACCTAACATCTATAGTAGTAGTTGCTTTAAAGAACTGCATTAGGCTTAAACTTTTAATGCATGCAATAGGTATACGACGAGTTTAAGTTTGTATCGTCGGCCAACTTACAACGGTTCACCCCATCAGAACACATATCGATTTCCTGATAACTGTCTCATTAGTTCCCTTTCCTGCTTTCTTTTGACCCGCATCTTTCATTCATTCTCCGTGTCACACTAATCGCACTGTCTTTTTGTCCTAATTTTCCTGAATGGCAAATTGCCTTAGCCTACTTATATATCTTTACGACTAGTAACCTAATATCTGTGAATACGTGAATGAACTCTACAAAGCGGGCTTGTTTTTGTGAAGCGACAAGTTGCGATTATTTATTCTGTAAATGGGTTAAGTTTAAGCAACGCGAACATGTCTTAGGCGACACATAAAATGTAATTTGTAAGTTTAAAAAATAAGGAGAATGTGTTGTGAGAACTACAGTTCCTGAGAAAAATTGCCAGTTTAAACGGCTTCTTTTGGGTTGCATTTGGCAGAGCTGATTATCGATGTTTGTCATAGGTTTGGGCAACCTTTCTTTTTAATAAGGCCTACTATTTATTCGTTTATATCGTCACTAAACCTGTCCGTTTAGACACGGTCTACGAATTAAACACAAACACGCGGAAGGTTATTGGAAATACTTTTCAGACTTAGCACATTGTTGAAGCTGTTGGCTATTGTAGAAACAGATAATGGGTACCTGGAGAAGACAACGCCTAGTATTTGCAAGTTTGTTTGTATTTCAACACACCCAGGCGGAACGTATAATCGCATAAATCTCTTCAAACGGGTTAATCGAAATCCGTGGGTCTCACTGAAAAAGAGCACCTTCTGGTCTTTTCACGCATGTTTACATATCATCTAGGCCGCAACCAGAGAAGTCTTCTGTAAGGCTGAGAAAGACGAGTAGATTGACAGACGACACTCCCTACCACCG
>OZ024860.1:4756267-4768767 GCA_964017155.1 Oasisia sp. SBJ-2009
TATTTTCCACACATTTTAAATTTAATCTTCGCGATTCCCGATGTTTAACCTTTTGTGTCTAATGGTAGACTTCCGACGAACTGTTGTTTTACAATGAAGATATTCGCGGCTATGGATGGGCTGGTCTAATAACATGTGTTCTTGGGTCAAACGTCCCGTGCCCCTCTTTAATATGTACCCCGATCAAAACAGTCTGGAGCGATATACGTAATGTTAAGTTTTGTCATTATTGACGAGCACCTCAAATGGTCCGATCAAGCCGTTGTTTGACCTCTGTGGGACTCTTTTAACTATTCTGTAAGTTCGCTATTTGTGACGACTGTTTATATGATTACTATACAATTTCAATCGATCACGCAATATTTGAATATTAGCAGCTACTCATGTTAGCAGATG
The DNA here is from genome assembly GCA_964017155.1 of Oasisia sp. SBJ-2009. Taxonomy (NCBI): domain Eukaryota; kingdom Metazoa; phylum Annelida; class Polychaeta; order Sabellida; family Siboglinidae; genus Oasisia; species Oasisia sp. SBJ-2009. The sequence continues at coordinate 4,756,664 of OZ024860.1, forward strand.
GTATAAAAAAAAATTGACTGACACGATTCAGCGGTGCGTGACCACAGCAAAAGAACCGTGTTTCAAAACAATGACGTGCGTTCAGGCATCCACATTAGTTTGATAAAACAACATATTAAATCGGGCAGGTGTTACCGCGCACGTAGAAGTTACCTCCCTCAGCAGGAAGGTGATACGCTTGATCTGAATACAAATTGCTTGAATACAAATATGTAAGATCATTTAGCATGCGACTTGTCCACATTCGCTGTTTGCGTTACATCCATTATGCTAAGAGATAAAATACCTTGAATTTGGTAAAATGCATAGCATGTTACAATTAAATTGTACATTGTATTTGGTAAGTGGTGTGTGTGTGTGTGTTTGTGTGTGTGTGTGTGTGTGTGTGTGTGTGTGTGTGTGCGTGCGTGCGTGTATGCGCGTGTGCTGTGCGTGGGTGCATGCGTGCGCGTGTGTTTGCATGTGTGTGTTCTGTGAAAAAGTAAATTTATATCGTAATGTCACTCCTACAGTAATATTTAAGTGTTCCCTTCACGCCAACGTTTCCCAGATACCAGCAATTCCTTCAACTTCGGAATTTCCGTTAGTTTTTTTAATCAACCACTGTGACTGACAATGTGAAATAAAGACAGGTTGCTTAAAGTCATCACAATTAAGTTACGCTGACTACTGTATTGGGAAACTGAAAACTAAGAAACCAACGTTAAGCTGAATAAGTATATGGGGAAGAAGGGCAAAATGGTATATGACAGTGTCTGCTAGCGCCTGTATCTCCGTCTCCGCCTGTCTCGACTCCTTCCCTAACCCATCCAAATCAAGTTGTGTGTTCTGCTCGATTGTCCAACAGTCGAATGACCGCATGACGCAATCATGATCCGGAAGAGATTGAATGTAGGGACGCTTGCAGATTAATTGTTGTGAACTAATGTATGAACCTCAGATATATACATTAAGATTACTCCACTAGGGAACATCTAAATTCTGCGAGAACATGTTTTCTTTAAGAACTAGAATGTATCGTTGACGACATAAACATGTGAACTCTATTGCTCCTGTACGTCGCCTGCAGCTTTGTCCACAATTGTCCACATCCCACGAAACATGTGTTTCTGTGCAGCTGTTTGATGTTGACGAATAGAGTTCACACTCAAACCTGGTCTCGTTATCAATGAAACCAGCACATTTGTCATGCGCCCATCAATTGTACGTCACATACGTCATCGACTGTTGTCCCTTTAAACTCGATACACCGGCTTTCTGGAATATACTGATATTGTGAACATGTAGAGTTGATACTGTAGATTGCCATCGCGCATTAATTGCGGCGTAGCTGAACGCTTCTTAAAGAAGTCGAGGTGATATTCATCAGAATAGGGAGTCTTGTGTAAAGCACTTTGAGTAATCATACGGACTGCGGACTGAGCTATATAAAATTACCTTGCGTATACCTTGAATTTTCGATGGCCGTGATATGTGGGCTAGGCACCAAGTATTCGGGCGGACACTAGCGGCAGTCGTCGTTACATTCCTAGCGATCAACACGTATTGTGCGCAGATGTACTGCAGGTGTGATTCAGGTGTAACACAACGCAGTTTACACACCAATTCCGGTAGCCACAGAAGAAAAGCACCGAAATGAAAAGATGTCCGTCGACACAGGAAATACGGGGGCAGTTGTTAAGTAAAAATCAACATAGGCATTTTCATGGACACCACAAATAGAATGTCGTGTAATTGTCCTGCCGTATGGAAAGATATCTTGGCAAATATTGCCAAGGAAACGGATACACATTATGTCAAACATTCTTAAGTTCCATGATATTGCGTCTTTGTTTATGCAGCCTCCCTTCTTGCATTCTCGTTTCCTGTTATCAACAGTGTCGTATTGACAATGCCATTTTATTCCTCGGTACTGTTTCATACATGAAATATGTCACTGCCAGTGATAATTATTTGTGGCTTTAGAGGTGGACATAACCCTGTAATAACAGCAATAACAATAATTTGCGCCTAAATAACTGGAAACCAAGCTCCGAGGCGAACGAAAAATGGTTGATCAATCAATATAAAATATGTTTTTATATGACGGTGGAAGTATGCACTATTTTCAATTGTTAACGCTAACAGGAAGCATACTCCAAAGAGTAGATCCAGCTAAAAAAAGTGCTAGTCCCATTGTAAGTATTTACTATAGGGACGAAAAGTAAGTTAGAACAAGATGATCGAAGCTGGACAGGTTTTCTTACAGAAGTAGGCAATAAATGTAAATACGATGGTTGTTTACAGGAAAATGCAGATATATAGCAGATGATACACGATGATCGGACAGGAAGCCAATGCAAAGACTTAACAAACATAATATATAATTACTCAAATACAACACAGTGAAAATTAATTAAGGTCTTGTCTATGCGATCTTCTACCTTCCGCACGTCTTTGTTTGGACATTGAAACAGCTCAAGAACCATTTGCCGCAAAGTACCTACCAGACTTCGATGAAATATTGGGTTTGTGAGCATTGACTTACAGCCTTCCCTGTCAGTCGTCCGGCCTGGAACCATCAGAGCGCCGGACACAGCAAATGGCGTTGTTTGGACAACTAATTAACAACTCGGATTGTTTGTTTGCGTTTCTCTCGCAGTGACAAAGACGAATATTGGCGTCAGGAGACGCCGGTCAATCATTGCTTCTGCGACAATGTCCCTTCGGCCCGCGATCTGTCTCCGTGCCGATGCACTTCATCAATTAACAACCGATAAGAGTCACACCCAATGGCAACCATCATCTATTACACTTTCAAGTGGTTCCTGCCACGAGTTCCCATTGGCAGAATTACTTAGTGTTTAGACGCCCGAATCGTGTGTAACGATCTGTGTCGTAGAACGTAAAGGTCACGAATAGGGTAAGAAATCATGCTTTAATCGACTCTTCAGCAGTTCAAGCAAGATTTTTGTCATGAAATTAATTGCATAAATTAACACGTAAACGAAACGTATATTTCAGAAATAGCTTACTGGAGAAAGTACTCCCTTTGAACAGTAAAGCAGTCCAAGGAAGCAAGCAACATTTTGCATCGTTTAACATATTTGAACAGTTACAAAAGTACAACATTTAAACCAATGATTGGCAATGATGCTACTAAACGATCAACAAATGACATCAACACAAATGTAATGTGTATATTACATAATGCATTTATTATAAATTTATTATTTACACAAACAGCAATCTTACAACGCGAGGCTTACTCTTATAAATATGTTGGCATATTCTTAATAAGGCACATATAAATTGTGGCATATATCTGTACATACGTGGAGTAATTATTATAATTATACATTCATTCTATGGTATGCAATACAATGGTAATATTGGCTGTTTCTTCTGGCAAGGAGGTAGAGAGGTCATCCAACAAAATACATGATTGGAAACTTAAACAGGAACAGCAGAAATACAACAAACATCCTGTGAGCTTGTGTTTAATTAGTTGTAGAGCTGAACATCAAACGACGTTATCATAATAACCTCATCATCATAGTCAGCATCACTGAGTTTTTCAATCTGCTTTAAGTGCATGTTTACTAAGTCGTTAAATAAATCTATTATTGTTCATACATCAGTACATCGTTATACAGCGAATCATGCACTGTTTTTTCTTTCAAGAAATCCATAAATAAATGAGTTTGACAATACCCTGATCACATTGATAAAACGGCTCCCACAGAAGCATCAGCTGTACTGGAAGAAGAATGATCCAATTCACAGAAAAGAACAATTACATGTGACTTGCCAAGTGAACTGGGTATTAAGTTGCCTACGGGTCCCATCAATTTTGTAATTTTGGCATAAAATTGTTTCACTGACAAATAGTCCACAACTAATACGCTATAAAATGAATGGTTGCCTTTAGCTTGCACAAAGCCCAACTTCTATTGTATTTTCTCGAAATGATGGCACTTTTAAAATACCTTATTTTTTTTGCGATAAATAAAAAATACCAGACTTTTTTTTATTTATTTTACAATTGGTTAAAATCCGACAAAATTGAAACATATATATATATATATATAAATATTATGCAACTTAATGTCCACTTGATCAAGGCAGGTCACACATGTTCAGTCCACATGATAAAACAAACAATCAGACATTTGTCCTGTTCCACGCAATAGGTTATTATTTACATATACAGATTGTCTACAGGCACACACTGACCGCTTTCCATCTGGATGTGTCCTGAATGCAAAAGCACGGGTCTTTACAAACTGAAGCCAATAAATAACAGTTAGATAATAGCAGCAACATTCTCAGTTGCAGGTAAAACAACAATGTCAACTGTTCGTTGAGTCAGTCTCGTCTGTTTGAGATTGAGTCCATTGTATGTAATGTACATGTGGCCTGTGTTATTTGATAACTGGCCACTCGCTTGCAGGTATTTTACACATGCACAATTGCACGTTACTGAATGGACTAAGTCACTATAAGATATAGCAGATGATCATGGATTAATTTTTATTTCTCTACTATAATTTGTTTTATTCCAGCATAAGCATTAGAAATGAATTTGGAAAAGAAAATGATTATTGTTTTGTTTGTATTGCGATTCATTCATCTTTAAAAACTTGTACAATTTGTTATTATGATTCAATGCAGAATAATGTTTTTCATAAAATATGTAGATCCAAAAGAGCACGATGGAATCACATTTTGTATGGATATTATTTTTTAATAATAAATTTAGCGTTTTAATGTTTATACAGGCAACCACATTTCAGACAGTCCAATAGACAAATTAATATAATTTGGAAAATTAAATTACATTCACATGGGTGAAACTGTGTTTTGTTATTAAGAAACAACACACGCTTCCAACCTGAACAATGTAATTTGGAATTACTACCTGTATTCTGAAAACAATATTTTGATTTGAATGGCATGTCATTTGAAACCTAAGTATATTATGTATATAATCTTGATGCCCCTCTCAAAACTTAAGGGTTTGGGTGAGTCAATTCAACCACCATTAACTTTGCCAAAAAACAGACTTACATACATGATTTAAATGGATATCATTGTAAAACTGATATTTTACGCTTTGGCATGCTGACATTTCCATACTGCCAAAATGTACCCTACGACCAAATTGTACCTTGCCATCTGAACTGTAATCTGTCACATTTGTTACATACAGTGCATTTACAAACATCCTGAATGTGCCTGTATATACAAGCAGGCCGGATAACACATGCCAATGACCAAAATTGCTTCAGATGTTAATCAGGCTATCACCACAGTGCAAAACAGGGTCAGCAACTCTGCATATCTGTGATAGGTTCATGTATCAAATGGCATGCTTCAGATAAACCAACTGAATGGGTTGATTTGTGGCATAAATATGAATATCTAAATCAGGTTCCTGACATGTGTTACCCATGATGTATAGCACAATTAATAGTGTTTGGCATTGGCATGGAAACCTGTATCATATGGGCAGCAAATACTTAAACCAAGTTAGCATATGAAGAGATCCACTCTTCTGAGACTGCCGTTATGATCATACTGTCATGACATCTCCAGAGACAAAACTGATGGTGAAATCACTTGCGTGAACATGTGCTAACTTACATAGACAATAGATGATTTCTCAACCAATAGCTCAGAACGGTGCAACCAATTTTGTTAGACTTCTTAATAATCATCTTAGATGTCATTGTTGTTTGACCTTGACATCTGCTTATGATTTTTCATTGTAAGAGGCTTAACATAATGTCTTAGCAAAATTACCATGCAAATTAACTTGATAGAATAAGAAAATATAGGTTTCTGAAAGAGTTGTCATTGTTTGGTTTTTCATCTCTCTTGCCCTGTCTGTTTAAAACAAGACAGGCATTGATACAGATTTTCAGATCTACTACATCGAAAGCAAACACTTAAAAAAAGATCTCTTCAGACACCTTGGCACTAGTCATGCATAGCACTTCTGTACATGGGTGGCTGTCCTAAATTGTAACATTTTACATTCAAATAAGCAATGTGCAGAACAGCATCAAACAATAATGATCCTTGTTCGTGCTTTGTGCGACTGTACAAGGAAGTCCTGTGATGTGTTCCTATCCCGTGTCCTGGTTGTCACACGTCTGTGCGTCCTGGTAAAGCAATGAAATGACATTTTAGTACGAGTGGTTTTTGCTTGGGTACACACTGTCTAGACTTATAAGGAGACTACTGTAAACTGGCACTTTTTACTGTGAAACCTACAGTTGTCACCTGTGATCAAATTGTCACCGTGATCATTGTCAACATGGTCATATTGGCGTTTTGAACATATTTTGATCACATGATTATTACGTCCATACTGTCATGTTGATCATATTGTCATTATGATCCTACTATCACTGTGATCATAGTGTCATTATGACCTCTCTGTCACTGTGATCATACTGTCATTCTGATCGTACTGTCACCATGATCATTCTGACCACACTGCCGTTATGATCATACTGTCATGACATCTCCACCGCCCAACATATCAAGTTCAATCCCTCTCGTCAGGTCGGCGTCTACAGCGTCCATGATGTACTCGGCCACCACCATGTCCCCGTCCTCACTCTCTGCCTTGTACGTCGGCGTTTCTGCAAATCTCACTTCTTTGCGTTGTTTGCTGGGGGTCTGTGGCCTACCCCCCTCATAGTTTGTGCCGAAAGTCGACAGACCACCATTGTTTGTGCAAAGAGAGTGCGCGTCTAGGAATCTACAATCCTGTGGTTGTTCGACTTTCGGTGGCGGAACATAATAAAGACCATTTGGCAGTGGCTCCACCTGGTTGTGTCGCAGTTTACAGTCTGGAGCACTGCTGGTATCGGGGAGGCCGTGATAAGGATTTCGCGGTGCCCAGCTCGATGTAAAACGGGAACTTGGCTCCGGATTCCTCAGTAACGACTGGTCGTTGTTGAGAGCATTGGTAAAGGAGGAATTTCGCTGCAGTCGACACAGCTCTTGGGGTCGAAGAGCAACTTCCTGCTCTTGTTGAGGGCGAGGAGCAACTTCCTGCTCCTTGTTTCCAAATGGTGACATCTTGCCATCGATGGTCTCAATGGAACTGTCGCCTGTGACAAACACAATGACATTAGTTGCAATCAGAAATATCTCTGACTGTCTACACAATGTAAGATAAGTTTAACATGGTGAACTTGAGGATGCTGTTTATTATGATACAACACAAATACAAGTCATTCAAGCAAAATAACATCATGTGAATTTGCAAGCATAAAACATGTTTAACATTCACAAAAATAAAATAAACTTTTTTGTAGATGCAAAAACAAATATTTAGTATATGCATGCAATGACGAATGAGACATTCATAATGAAGCCAAATGTTACGCTGACAATTCCTCAGTACACAAAATGGTATGACATTAAGTAATCGTGTTAGTTAAAATACCATCACAATGCAAATTAGTTTCTATTCTCATCAAAATTAGTAAGTCAGTGTTGTGGAATACAGGGGTAACTGAATGGTCAATGAAAATTAATCAGGTAAACACCACATTGCCTCAAGACATCTGTAGATTTGTTACTGAGAAAAAAGCTGGACATTAATTAAACTGAGACACTATAAATATGACTGAGAAACCAAATTGTAGCAATGCAAATAAAGCTAGACAAGAAACAAAACTACAGGCATCAATGCAACTGAATACAACAGCAGCAGTGGCTAGACAAGACACTCTCAAGCAGCAGGTATAGGAAGCACTTGTGAAACATGCAAAGCAGAACTATGTATATATGTCAACAAATAGCACACAGACTGCACAGACACAGTATCCACAGAAACGAAAGCACAAAGGCATAATAATAGGCATTCTGGTACAAATTATTTATTTCATAATTCTGATTTTTAGAGCATTACTTTGATTAAGATGAAGCCATCCAGCAACTTTTGCAGGTGGAAAAAATACCAAGTACAATGTAAAAAAGTTGCATAAAAATTAAATATAAAAAGCTATATTGGCCAACTTATTCATATAATTGACTGAACTAACATTTCAATAACAATTCGTAAAGAAAATTCTGAAGTGTAGCTTTTCACAAATATAGCTGTCAATGGTAAAAAGCTGTGTGTTCTCAAGGTCAGGCAGAGTTTTGGTGACACTGCTGTGATCAGGTAATGAATACTATCTGTCACGAGAGCTCCACGTGACCATGGCCGTGACAACAGAGAGCATCTGAACACACCGTGACACAGCTTCATAACCGTCCCCAGTGTCATTGTCCCCGTTGACAGCTCTGATAACATACCTGATCTTTCGTCTTAATCTACGATTTCATTCAAACACTTGCAGATATTGCCGTAGACCGAACGGCGTCAGTGACAAGTAAACAAAATATTCACCATAAAACTATTCCTGAGATAACGCCCTGTGTTTTTTTTTTACCAAGTGACATAATAAGTACATTACAGAGCATCACAGAGTCACTTCCCCGTCATGTTTTGGTGACGTCTCCAACAGGTGAGGAGATTGGTGTTTTATGGAATGATTGACACTGCAAAGAAACTCCACTCCACCACTTTTAGGCTGCCTGGTGCCTACTGCACTGCCTGCCCACTCGCCATGAAACACTAACTGGGTCAGATAAAACTTCAGATATTGGCATTACTCGAAATGTAATCATATTCTCCCCTCCTGGACGCCACCTATAGATAGCTGACATTTACTGATAGTTTACAAAAATGCGAGATTACTTAACATAAAGAACAGGTTTGCAACTGTATTGGATAGTGGATTGTCACCATTAAATGACCAGTCAGTCAGTCAAATATATTTCTATTATATTTATACTGTAAAGTGAATGACCTGCAACAAGGTATCTTCCTTCAGAATAAACTTCTAAACTGGTAGGAAAACACCAACATTTTCCACAAAACAACATCTGGTTAATGCCCATGAATAACAATTTTGTATTTATATCTTGGTACCACAATTAACTTGTGAAAACTATAAGTGATCTCATTTTAATTACACCTTTCTAAAAGTATCAATCTCATTTTAATTACATGTTTCTAAATGTATCAATCTCATTTTAATTATATATACCTTTCTAAATTTATCCATAGCTGACACTTGTATGTAAATATAACACATGGCTGGTTAAAATTATGACAAATTAGCTTTTAGAGGTCCAAAATAATTCCACTTTGTTGTGGTTAGAATGAAATGTTTGTCACATGCAATGTCCCTATAGGACACTAGCTTGGGACGGAGCTGACAGCCTGGTCTAGGCACCTACGTTGACACAGAAGTCCTGTTAGTGTCAAGTAATGAACAGCGTCTACCATGCAAGCAACTAAAAAATCCCTATGTCGTTTCAAAGCTTGAGTGTTTGACCCACAGGGCGCTACGGTTTTAAACCCCGCAAGACATATCATTCACCCTCAATAAACACACAGGTAAAAACATCGTCAAGCACGGGTGTCAAAATTATATAGATTCTTTCTTTACGACCCTGAGAACCGAACCGATGACATTCTAGATCCGGTTTTATCGGTTTTAAATGAAAGCTTCACACCGTGTGTACTACAGTGAGGTTCATAGACCATGTATCCCGCCCATAAACACGCTCAGATGGATGACGGTAGAACGTCTGCATGCACATGTCATGATGGCTGGGCCCACGTTACGCTTCAGCGAACACGAATAACGATTCGAACAAAGGACCAGCGATGAGAAAAACTGTGAAATTCCGAAAGAATGATCGCTTTAAGATGATTCACTGCGTGAACATTGTAGGTTGCCCTGTAGGTGTCTCATACATGGTTTACGCCATGCAAAGCACCTCTCTGGGAGTTTTTACCACTCAATGTGTCAGTTAGGTGGTCCATTCAGGAAACCACATCTAATAAACATGGATGTAAGATAAAAAAAAGTGGCTAAATCAAGATAAAACGATGCCAATCACTCCAGTGGAAGCCTCACAAAGAATGATGTTGTTAGTAAAACTAATGTATAAAATTTACATATTTATAAATAAGACAAGTCTGAAAAATAGCCCACTTCATATGTGGTTATACTCAACAAATATGACCAAACAGTATTGCATGTGTTATGATGATACACTAAACTGATTATGACAGGTAATCTTTCAAGTGTTAAACAGACCATATTTTTGTAGGGAAGACAATCCACACAGAACACAGCATTCAAATACTGGTCCAATCAATACATATCACTCAAATATGCAAATATATCTTACTGAAATGTAATAAAATGACAATATATACTCTCTCAAGGAATGTCAGCATTCTGCGAAAATGACAGAAAAACCTCACAATAATCTCGATAATCTCAATAATAAAATAGAAACTTTAGAATTGATAAATTGTGAAATTAGTTTTTTGTGTGGGAAGAAATTCCGCAAGAACACAGCACTCACACAGTGGCAAAAAGAACACAAACAGTGCCTTATGTAACGTCAACTGTCAACACACTGAGAAAGTTCACTGCAAATTAACGCGAAGTTGAGTAAACAGCGAAGCGAAGTGACTGAGGTTGAGAAGTGAGAACCTTGTGACCCATACAGAGAGCTGTGAGGTGTTCAGGGGTGCATCCATTTTACCCCCGGGGTGCAAACAGCAAGTCGAAGCTGCGGAGTTGGCATTAATCAACCAGCGAGCTACTAGATATCATCGCACGCATAATAATGATGACGATTAATTACCTCGTCCTCGCTATTAGCTCAGTGTGCGGGGCGCACTATCGCGACTCATGCACTGAAAGCACGACGGTGCACCGTTTAACCAGTGTGTCGTTTACGTTAACCTGTGCATGGTTTGAGTTAACCGGTGCATGGCTTAAACATTACACATGGGTCAGTCACATTGTCGAAGTAGCAATTGCAACATCAATTGCATTACAATGTTACATTACATGTTAATAAAAGATCACAAAATGCTATATCTGTCTAAACAGTGAACAATGTAGCTAAAAACTGTGATCACATACATAGAATAATTTTGCTCAATATAAACGTAGTAAACAAAGGTGAACTGTGGACACATTTTAACCACTGGAAATAATAACACAAATGTCATTAACAACTCAATCCCCTTTACATGATACATTATCAATGTCACTGTGATAACTCAATTCAGACATTTTATTGTAAACCTTCACTTAAGTTAATTTATTAAAGTTTATTCTGGGCCCATATTCTCAGAATACTTAAAAATTGTAATTAATGTTTCACATAAATGTAGCAGTAAACGCAAAGGTCATTCTTGGAATACGTAGTGACAGAATGAAGCGGCAAATTTATGAGTATAATGCAAATCCCAATCTTAGTTGGAATTACGTAATACTTAAAAAGGCAAGTTTCAGTATTAATGTGGACAATATTGACTCACTTATTGAGAGTGTTGCTGCTCAACTTACGGGAAAGTGATTTACAATTTGTTAAGCCTTTTGAGAATATGAACCTTCAGCGAGAATGGGTGATTGAATTCGTCATCAGTACAAAGAGGTAAAGCTGATATGTGCAACATCACGAATGTGATCACATTGCACATATGCTTTGACTCAAGCATTTAGCAGCGGGGCGGGGGGGGGGGGGGGGGGGGCGCTTGAAATATACGTCGTGACATATATTTAACAAGTGCTTATGAGGCATGTGGAGTAAATGATGGGGGAGGGGAGGGGGGTCCATGGGGGCATTAATCTTCCAAAAACTATGATTGCCGTTTGTCCCACGTCAAGAGGCTGTTTACAATTATAAATAGTTTTGTTTATGAAGACAGATTGGATATGGGCGGTGCTGAAAGCGTATTTAGTTCAACTGAATTCAAAGTAGAACCTCTTTATAACATGTTATTAGTTTAAGCAGTTGCTATTACATGGCAGTTTAAAAGGCATTTTTAGCAAATTTTGCAATTTTGTTTTTACAATATGCTAGTCAATTCAAAATCTTTCTACTACACTAAAGTAATGGGTATTTATGAAGAATAAGTGACAATGTTTGAAAACTACTGAACAATTATCAGGATAGTTCTTTTCCAGATCAAAAGTTACATGTCCACTTCTTCAGTACTACTGAGTACGATGACGTCA
>OZ024860.1:4771267-4793767 GCA_964017155.1 Oasisia sp. SBJ-2009
TTTATCTGGCATCCGACACGCCGTCTCTCCAGGGGGAAGATTCTGCAGAAGCATATTCATGGATTTGAGAGTTCTCACACAGAGCAATAGATTAATGAAAGAGATGTACAGTTCACTGCTGACAGACCTGTTCAATCAACCATCATCTCTACTTCTCCAGGAAGCATTCAGCCACGCTGTTAATGTGGTAAGACTATTTGTACACAAATGTACACCACTATCTATAGCCAGGTACTCGTGAACACAGCTGAGTGAACTTGAGCAACCTAGAGTGAATTACTTTGTCCATGAATCTATGTGGTGCTCCACTTGTAAACCAGCGTTAACTGATGTATAGTAGGAACGTGCCAGTTCAATAAAGCTGAATAACTTTTCCAGTGTTCAGAATAGTGGAAACATATGTTGTTTGGCGAAAAAACTGGGGTTAGATTTTGGTGCAAATGATCAAAAGGGTGGGTCACATGCACATTGCAATGTGTACTTGGTAGTTTCTTTATCATGTAGACAGCCAGGTCTTTCATTGTGTTTGTATGTAATAAAATAAAACTTTTTATTTTGATACATCATTTCATAAAAACAACATGAACAGTGAAATGCAATGTCATTAATAATACTACACAGTGAACTGTGTCAACCCATCAACTACGCTGCAATGTAAGTTAATGTCTTAGGTTCTTGATGATTGCAAAACAAAAATGTGGTTCCATGTCAAAACTGTACAGTAAGTTCAGTTATTGGTTTGAAACCGAAATGCAGCTTCAATGTCAATCCAGTACAACAACCTCAGTTATTGATCATTTGATGCCAATCTACCAACCTGTGATACAAATCTAGGACATGATATGGCAAGTTACAAACCCCCAAGCAATGCATTTGTGTGAAGTTTAGAGCCTGATAACTGCCGATCTTGTGACCAGTGAGATATATTCATGATTAAGTTAATAGAACAGACCCTGGATGTTCAGGGACTGTTCACTGATATTTGTTAACGTGGTTACACTTGATAAACCTTATTTATTTTCAATGCATCGCATATATTTGTATACAGTTTAGTATGGATTTTGTGTGAAAAAAAGGTATTCATATATTTATAATCTATTTACATGTTTAACTAATTGTTTATTGCTTAACTCATTTATATTTAACACATTTATATATTAATAAATAATTTGTCATAATATGTGTGTTCTAATGTGTTTTTGACATGAAATAAATGTAAATATAAGATCATACATGAGGAAACAAAAGTCCTGTTATGTTTGACGTACAAAGATGAAATTGTGACTATGAAGGAATGTCTGAGTCATCCAAACCCACAGGCTCCACAAGTATAGCTGCTCTACAGGAGAACAACAGCGGAACCATCAGATGTTAGTGCACCCATTTGACTTGCCCGAGATGAGAGTGACCACTGGGCCATATCATGGACATACACCAGAGTGGTCATTACACTGTGTCTGTGGTCAGAGACATCCACTCACCCACAGCCCTCTTACTTATCTCAGGAATCAGTGAGTTATCTGATGTTTTCACCATCAGCTACTGTACAGTAAGGACCACTAATATCCGTACCTGTATACTGGGTCATCATCATTATTTCATATCTGATTGGAGGAGACACTTGAAGTGACAACAGGTACACCAAAAGTCACCACTCAAAAAGTAATTACACCAAAAGTCACTAAGGGTATTCCAAAAGTAAATTACTTTAAATGATGAGTGATTACTACTAATTGTGGCAGACATTACAGCACTGTGAACTGTGATGTACTTAATCCAAAACATACTATTCTAAAAGTGACTACATGGTATCATAGTATCCAATCCTCAGGATTTCTCAAAGCACGTTACACTTTACTTCCCTGACAGACCTGTTCACTCAGACACCATCTCGGCTTCTCTGGGAAGCATCCAGCCATATGCTACAATTAATGCGCGACGGCTGTTCGTACATAATTATACCCACCACTGTCAATAGCCAGGTACTCCCATATAAAGCTGAGTGAACTGGAACAATCCAGAGTGAAAACACTTGCCCAATGTTTTAACACCACAGCACATGATTTGAACTCGGGTCCCTTAGTTGAGAGTTCGAAGCTCTACCCCTAAGCCACTGCGCTCTCATAGAATGACATAACTCCTTGTAAAATAACTTCTTTGAAACTAACCAATCTAAATATTGCATACAGGTTAGGCCAATAAATAGAGTGGGACCACACAGCAGCTGGAGCTTTTGGGCCAAAAAAACAACACTGCACATTTTGTTGTATTTCCATAAGAACAAACACAGGTGGCACGCATAGACACTACACAAGCAAATACAGTCAAACTCCTATCCCCAGTAAGGGCCAACCCCAAACAGTTCTCTGGCTGCACAGGTACGAAGTAGCCACACCATGTCAGTGGCGGCCTTCTCTCTGTGTAATGACATCTGATGAAACTCAGGTGTTAAGGGACTGTATAGCCATCTACATATTCAACTATTTAAAGCACAGACATGCCTCAATTGGGTCTGTATGTGACTACACATATATACATATTACACATCATATAATATTCTCCTCCCTCTCTATGTCAACCTAACCGATACCAGTCCAGGTCTCAATATCCTTCCCATTTTTTTTTTTTACAAAACCAGTTTGTTCTCTATGGGGGGTTGAACACTGGGAGATGTTTCTCCCTCAGGTGCAAAGGCCAAGGTGAAATTAGTTTGAAATCAAAGCAGCTAGAGGACATTCCAGCTCGCCCCAGCTGTATGTGGTCCATTGTGAGCCAGGATCCTGCACCTCTCTGAGCACCAAGTGGACATCATAAAGGAGGTAATTGCTACAGGCAGCAGACACCAGCCACAAGTACCAGGACTTACAGCAGTGAGTCCTTACAACACCCCTACCATTTGGAAGCAATCTCACATCTGTTGCACCAATCATACTAAATAACAGAACTTTATTCATATTCTACACACATGCAAAAGTGGAACATTTGGACAGATGCATATTGATATATAAACTTGTGAATTGTGTATTCAGAAATGGCTGCATTAACAATGTTCTCTTTTGAATGTCCTGTACTTGAAGCAGTGGTAAAACTTAATGTTCAACATGTACTCAATCACGAATTGAGCTGGAAAACTAAGTCTGCCATTACTGTATTAAGGTACTTAATACCTTTTCAACATCAGTTTTTAAGGATTGGCACTACAGTTTTAATGTTTCATCTTTCAATGATACAGGCACGTGTCACCCACACGAACAAGGACGTTTGGCACAGACTTAAATAATTTGGTAAAATCTTAGAAGACATACAGAGTCCTTCAGATGACAGGTAGTTCTGATGAATGGGTGTATTCACAACACCAAAAGCTAGAAAAAAACTGGCAGGGCTTGGGGCAAAGGTACAAAAACATCAAGAAACTCATGAAGTAGGCTGTCTAAACTCTGCCCAGTCAGTCTACATGTCAAAGTTCTTGTTTATGGTAAAAACAAGTGCAGATACCTTAAAAATAACTTTCTAAGTTTCACTATTGTGAACAATTGTCTGAAAACGGTTCCTCTAACCTCCAAAGATTTAAACTAATAATAATTTGATCTGCTTTCCCCTAATGCATGTCCCAGCTGCAAGATGAACTGGCTTTTGTTCCCCGAACACAAATTGGCTTTCTTAACTCCAGATGTGGCCAAACACAGCAGTACTTTGGAGTTACAGGCCTTGTGTGTACAGAAGGCTACAGAAGGCACATAAAGACATCCACTTATTCCAATGTTACATAAGTGATGTTGACAGACATCCTTATACTTGAACTGTTCAAAGCAGAGAGTAGGGAGACTCACTAGAGTCAACATAGTTAGGCAAGGCACAGCTCATGTGTGTGCATGGTTAAGTAGGCAATTAGGCAATAAGCAGGACTTGCAAGAAGGCAGCAGGTTTTAATTTACAACGGTATTTGAATTTCTGATGCCTACAGAGCTGAGTGTGTGGGGTAAGCCACATGTGTCACCAGAGCAAATTCACTGGGCATGTAAGTCACAGATGTGGGGAGCGGTGGTTGCGCGGTAGAGCGCTGGACTGTCAATCGAGGGGACGGTGGTTCAATCCCACCTACCACCGTTACAAAACTTAGGCAATTTCGTTCACCCCACATTTGCCTGTCTTTCAAAAGAGACACTAAAAGCCAGTGGCTTCTGTTGTGTATGCCAGGGGAAGTAAAAGATCCCACACGGGGGGGGGGGGGGGGTAAATGTGTAACCTATAGTAGACTCACTAATTCTAGAAAAAGACAACTCCTGCGTTAGCCCAAATGTTGGGCTGTTTGGAGGAAACCACCTGAGAACCTCAGAACAGATGGTGGCTATCTTGTTGTGACTTGTAAATAGGGGTAGACTCTTCTCCCTAATAGAACCCCAATGCTATTAAAGTTTTTGATTCACAATGGCTTGTTTCTTTCATTCGTTCCCTTATGCTATGGGGAGGGGGGACAACATGTTGTTAGTATTTCAGTGGACTGGTATTTATAGTCATAATTTTATAAACTTTAACACGGACACGGAAAGACATCAATGGTAAGTGTTATCCCTGCACAAAACTACCGCTTCTATGAATCTGTTAATTAGGCCAAACAGACATTCAACTTGGGCCTCAGAACGGTCTTCAAACCTAACCCTGAATACCTGTCTGCAGGGGAGCGTGGGGAGATTGCTTTGGCCATTATCCCCAAACATTGAGGCAGTGCGATTTTGATGCCCTGGAATTACAATGGGTTATTTAAAATTCAGTTGGCAGGGGTTGTGCCCGAGGGTGACTAGCAGCCAGCAGGGGTCCATTACTTGATTGTTATCACGGGCACAACACTGGGGTGGATTTCTACAGCTTTCTTGAGAATGAATGGTATAGAAGGTAGTCTCTCAGTATCGCCAATCTGCGCTCAGATTTCGTTCTCATTGCTCCTATCATGAGATCACTGCGTGTTAGTCACACCGGCTCAAATAAATAGTTTTCTCTTTGCGCTTGGCTGTGATTGTAATGTGAAATGTGATTTATTGAAATTGATCCCTCGCTGTAGGAAATGCTACACAGGTCAAACCCTAGATTAAGATGGACATTTCCAAAATCCCATAAAGAAGTCTCAAAATTGTAGTTACACAAAATTATGAAATTGTTAGACTATTGATAAGCCTGTATACTTCCTTGTCCATATCCTTGTTTTTCTTATTAAATTTTGATATATATTAAAATCTTGCACTCTTTCAAAACTGGGAAAATGTTGATTAACATTTGGAAAAATCTTGCAAAATTGTGTTAAACTTATCAAACTGCACATTGCATATTTTATGTACATTAAACTAGTTAATCAGACATGTGCGTCGTCCATTAATGTCACAAATACAGAGTCTTGACAGACAAAGACTATGGAAATCAACTCCTCACACACCCATTAGGCATAAACCCTGGGGAAGAATATGAAATGACTGGGGGATACAGCACTCACCCACCCAGCTGCTGGCTACTGTCAGTTTCACATATGTCACTCCCTCAAGTGGCCCCCAGACTGCTGGAGCAGATTACAGCTACTGGGCCCAATATAACATTACATAACGTCATTAAAACGCACTTCTGATGTCACAAATCTGGCATTAATGATCCTTGTGTCAAAGGTGATTTCTGTTCCGCATTTGATGGTGTTATTTATAATTATGTCGTTCTTAACATCAGACAAGTATGTCGAAGCTTAAACTCGTATTTATCAGGTTTGATATGTTTGACTTCCTGCTAAAAATTGCCATCCCAAGGAATTCTGGGTAATAAAACATACACCCTCACTCCATACAAACATTTGCCTTTTTACAATTTTGTTCAGGAAGAATACCAGTACTTTTAACAACTTGGAATACATTTTCAGTTAACATAGTTGATTGTAGTTGTTTAGTTACTAAAGAATAAGTTGTGTAAAACAGTTCCATATACAATTATACATCTGTATCTGCTATTCCTAATATATTATGATATATATATATATATATAGCAGAAATTTAATGCGATGATTGGCAATTAGAAAGTGAAACGATATTGAACTGAAACAGAAAGTGAAACGATATTGAACTGAAACAGTGAAATGATAAATAATAAATAACAAAGATGGCACCCACCTGTGTATTGTCCATATCAGGCTGTAGAGGCCACGTTGGTGGTATCTTGTCAACGTATGCATCGTCTACGTCAAAATTAAACGTCACCTCCTTCTTTATAACCTGTTTTTTTAAATCCCCACCATCGTCCATTGGCTGGTTATGGCCACTGTTCCCTGGTGTCTTTTCCATCGAATTGTTTGCATTGTCATCTAAAGGGATATTATTAAGTTCTGTCGCCGCGCTGTGACTGTTATACTGCTGTCGTTTGCGTAGTTTTCGCTGTCTGCATTTTACAACGAGTATCGCAATCGTGATGGCGATTATAAGCAGGATTGCTCCCGAGATGACTCCAATGAGAATCATGAAATTGGCACTGCTATTGCTAGTTGCGTGCGAACTCCCAATGGATTCCGAAGAAGGGGAACTCGACACTAGAACAGCAGATCTATTCACAATAATACTAAGATCTGCGATAGACGACAGTGGCGGTTCGCCATGATCCTTGACCTGGATTACTAAACGACAAGTTCTGTGCTCGTACGATCCCAGAAATGATGCAATGTCTTTAGCTACAGACACAGCCCCTGTTTCAGGGTCAAGTTCAAACAACCCCTTCTCGTTTCCATTGGCGATCAGATAGTTGAGTATTCCGTTTCTGTCACCGTCGGGATCACTGGCAATGATGCGAGAGATCACCTGACCCACAGACACCGTGTTTGGGATCTGCACGGTGTTGTTATTTGAGTTTGGGAATAACACAATCGGTACGTTGTCATTTTCGTCAATAACACGAACCGTTACAATGACAGAGCTCCGAATACGCGGGTATCCTTCATTCATTGCCGTCACCTTGAGGTAGTATGTTGCACACTGTTCGCGATCGAGAACAGTCGTTGTAACAATGTTCCCGGTGATTGGATTGATCGAGAATGATCCGTTTGTGCTGCGGGGATCCAACGCAAAGACAACTTTATTGTACGGCGGATCGTCGCGATCTGTCGCTGTCACCGTACCAACTTGACTACTTGGAGCTTGGTTCTCCGAGATGTCAAATCGATATCTGGATTTATGAAACCGTGGCGATTCATCGTTGATGTCGGTAACTGTCAAATTCAACATGGCCGTCACTGACCGCGGCGATTCCGCTCGATCGGATATCGTTATGGTGTACTCGTAACTCTGTCGCTTTTCATAGTCAAACACCCTGCGTGTTGTGACGATGCCCGACGATGCGTTGATTGTGAGCATGTTACCACTGCTGCCCCCTGCATCCCGGATCTTGTATAAAAGTCTTGCATTTTTTCCGATGTCCGTATCGGTGGCGTTCACGCAAATAACAAACTGTCCAATGGAGTTATTCTCCGCTATCTTCACAAAGTAGTTCTTCACCAACACTTCGGGCGAGTGGTCGTTGGCGTCTACAATTCGCACGGCGATGATACTAGACGATGTCTGTTTTGGAGAGCCTCGATCTTCACACATAATGCTCACTTCGTATAAATCAACAGCCTCCCGATCAAACACCACCGCTGTCACAATTTGGTACTCAGTCTCTGACATTTGAATCAACCGGAACAGTGCGTTCTCAATGGAACATTCAAACTCACCATTGATACCGTTATCTGGATCGTTCACCCGAATATGTGCCACAAACGTACCAGTTTCTGCATTCTCAATGACCTTCGCCTCTGCCGAGTCCGTCAGTGTATTCACAACGATATCCGGAGAATGATCATTGACATCAGTGACCTTCACGATGACCTTGCAATAGGCCGGCAATGTCCCGGTACCAAGATCGGAAGCTCTCACCGATAAATGATACAGTTTCGTCTGCTCATAGTCAATGGTACCCTTCACAAAGATCTCGCCAGTCTGGTTATTAATGCCAAATATTTCTCCGTACTGCTGCACTGTTTTTGGTGCCAGTGAATATACGACTTGACCATTTCGTCCTGTGTCCAAATCGGTCGCGTGCACTTGCACAATCTTTGTCTTCTCTCTAGCGTTTTCACTAATCACCGCCTCGTAGGATTGGCTATCAAATTTTGGGTTGTTATCGTTTGAATCAGTAACTGTAATATCGATGTCGAGTGCTCCTGATTTCACTGGTGTTCCGCCATCTTTTGCGACCAGTTTCAACAAGTATGACTCCTCAGTCTCGCGATCAAACGCACTGTTCAGAACCAGTTTCACGTCAATCGACCCATCAGAGTTATTCACCATATCGAGGCTGAATTTTTCCGAGCGCGAAATCAACTCATACGTCTGGATACCGAATAACCCAGCATCTAGGTCGTCAGCGGAAGGGAGGCTGAACTTTGACCCCACGCTGGCCGTCTCTGGAAATGACCAGCGGAGATTCTGCTCCGGAAACTCTGGGCTATGGTCGTTGATGTCAAGGACATTTATGACGACTTTGACAAATGAAAAATACATGTGTGGTGTGATCATCACTGACAGATTCATGCTACATGCAAGTGCACTTGGGGGACACACTGTCTCACGATCGATGCGTTGCGTTGTCCGAATTTCCCCCGTGTCTTCCGCGATACTGAAGTACGCGTACTGACGATCCGACTTCTTGAAGGTGAATTTTAACTGTGGAAGCACGTCTGACGTGTATTTCGCCTTCATCTGTGGCGTGTCCTTGAGGTTGCCAACGAATGTGTCCTGGGCTCGTTCCTCTTCGATCGAGAACGTGATCGGTTTGTCGGAGAGACACACGACACAGAGACCCATGAGAGAAGACACGAGAAGACACACAAACCCAGAGGAGTGTCCCATCTTGGTTGGTGACGGATGACTTTGTAAACTTGTTTAGCGTAATCCAACTATGTCGACACTCATAACTGCAGTCTGTGTATTCCCAAGTAGTGCACAGGTAATCCTATAAAATGTCCTCATCTGCCGCATGCAGTGTCATCCAGTAGTGTTTGTAACAATTTCATTTCACGAAGCACCGATGAAATGGCCACCTCAACTTGCTGCATTCCTGAAACACAACAAACAGCCAAAATTACAGGATGACCACATGCAACGAATAGTCAAATAATCAATGTCCAGTTACGTCGCCCACGTTCTGTCAAGCACGGATAAGCACATAATAATATGCTGCAGTCCATAAGCCGATATGACAATTACAGCAATTTCATTAACCTGCAACATAAGCCTATGCTCTGGCGAATGTCGCTTTTGTCTCATTTAAGTCCACACTGTAAGTCCATGCTGGTTCTGTAAGTCCATGCTGGTTCTGTAAGAGCAGCGCAATCCTGAGCACAGCAGAACCAAACAGCTGCCTGACAATCTACAGGCTTTCAACAGCAGTAAGACAAATGCTCTCTCGTTCTACTCACAGCTGCTGAAATTACACTACCTTATTGACAGCAAAGTAACCAGCAGATTATACCTGCTGGGCCGTGTCAAGGCAACACATACTGAACTCTTGTTCGCTGAATATCCACCAGACCACAGCATATCCACTCTGCTCTCACCGGCCTGTGACTGTCAACTGCAGTGCTCTGACCCGAGTTCAACCAACACCCCCCAACACTGTCTACTCACTCACTACAAGCTCAGCCCATCCCCCTTCCTGTGTGTGCGGCCACGCGTGACCAGTCCTTTGTGTGTGCGGCCACGCGTGACCAGTGCTGTGATGCAAGCCCCGCCTCCGTTTATCTGAGTGACAGCCAGACAAGCCCAAGGCAGGTAAGTGCAGGTTTGATACAGTGACAATGGCACCTGTTCCATCCACACACACCACGAGATCTCTATCTAGGCCCAACTACAAGTTGACGTGTCTAGCTTTTTGGAGAAGTAGATATCTGAGTAATGCTAAATGCTTTCAAAGAATATCGCTTATAACTGACTAAGCACATTTTTATGTCCATATGTGCTTAGATGTTATTCACATAATGCATGAATATTTTTTTAGGTTATGTATTGTTATTTTTATTACTAGTATACATTTGTAATATGCCACACAATATGTATATATATAGTATATATATATATATATATATATATATATATATATATATATATATATATATATATATGTCAAATGCAAAAACCTGCTCAAATGTTTTTTTATAGTAACTAAACATTATCATAAACATATTGGACGTTTTTGGCATTTTAATTACTTAACTATTTTCATTACATGATTGATTATAAAAAGTAAGTAATTGGGTAATTTTTTACTGATTACTACTGATTATATAAATTACACCTTCACAGATATATATTAAATTCTGCATTATATCTTTATTCTTTCTGCTTAGATTTCATTACAGTGATTACTGTGCACTTAACCAATATTGTATTTTAAGCTCCCGTGAATAGCTCTATGCTGCCATACAAATAGAAGTTATTATTGCCACTGCTGAACTTGTGGTCACCACATAAGAATGAACACACACCTGAGAATGTGGTTTCTTACCTGTAGCAACCCTTATAAAGACGACAATATTTAACGATAAGGTATACACTGATTGCGGTGGAGATTATGATAATAACCCCTTTGCGACACTGTCACCTTTCGTGTGACCTGACGGTCTCTAATCAGACGCGTATTCATCGAGAGCAACGCACAAAAACCTCTCTTTACACAAGGGGCATATAACAACCAATGTTATTAAATGTCTAGGGCTGAACATGTCAATTTAAGCCCCCATTCCGGTGAGATCGTATCCATAAGGGTCTCTACTTCTCTTTGTCGACACAAAGGACCTGCTTTGAATGTTGTACGTAGATTTGTCTGTGGCATAAATGGTAAACTTACAAAGACCTGACCATAAGACCTGACATGCAATGATTCATAAGATGTAGAGTGTGTTTTTATGATATGATATGATACTGTCTCAATCTTGGTTTGACTGTGGCTGATCAGTAGGTTTTGTCAAGATGAAATAAAAATAGTTGTTCTATTAACAAATCAGTACAATCTGTGATACTGTAGGAATAGTTTTTAAACAGCAGGATCATGACTGTGACTGAGAAAGAAATTTCAAAAGACACCACCCAAAATAAACAATAAATCAATAGAAGAGTAGTAATTCTTTCACTACTAAACTAGCAGACTTGGTAATTCTGTAGAAATAGTTTTTAATGGGAGGGTCATATTTCTTAACTGATAAAGAAGTTTCAAAAGGCACCACACAATAAACCAGTGCTGTTGTTTCCTTTGTAAATGCTTAAACTATATTTTAAGCTATCAGAGACAAAAGTAAAAATGTACACGATAAGGTATGGTATGTTGAAGTATGAGAATTAATCTTTTATAGGGCCTCATAAGATTCCTAATGTTCTCTAAGCTCACATGTAAGCCCCGAATACCAGAGCAGTGCCTAGACAGGTATAAAATAAGTTCTGTTAGATTAAACTTGGCTGGGTAGACTGTCAAACAGTGCTGATATTCAACATATCTGATATAAGAAACACTTCATTACATGCAAAAAAATACACAATCACTCAGGTGTTAAATTGTTTAGAAACGCTTTATACAAGTTTGCTCAAACTTGAGTTTATACTGCTGCACATCCAAATAACTGGCTTAGTAAAGATACAGCATTACTACAAAAACCCAAAGGGCAGCTATACTGAAAATATCGAAATTTGCATAAACTGGATAGAATATGATAAATACAGTTGACCCATCTCAAATATTAGGTGGGTTAGGTTCAGATGTTGCGAACAGGCTAATAAAAGTCAAAACTGGAACAAAATGGTGGCATGAACACACTTAAAGTATTACTGGAGAAAGTATAGACGTCTGGTGAAAATGGCAAAATAGAGAGCAGCTTTATCCCTAGTTACATCACAACCAAATTAACAGGAGACTGACAACCCAAGCCTTACATAATGCCCTGTTTCAGGGGCAGGCTGAGACTGGGGGAAAGTTGGGGGAGAGTTGCTCTTTGGTTAATTACCCCATCATCCCAGACACTACCCAAAGAGTTTTTGCCCTGTCATTACATAATGGTAAGTGCCAGTGTTCTTTTCTCAATTTCATGGGGTAATTGTGGGATAACCCACCCTCCTGAGTGGGTAATTCCCCAGGGAGGGGGTGGATGCAGACACTGTCTGTTTAGGTGACAGCTTCAAGATTTAATAAGGGACAGTTTTATGACTCAATTTACACTCCCATTCTGCCTATCCCATGGATTCTAGAGACGTAACATTTACACCCAATGTAACACTTACACCAATGTAAGTCTTACACCCATTGTAACATAGCTGTTATTACAAATACTGTCACTGATACTGCTGGTGACATTTGTCGAGTAATTTAGCTCATTTAATTTGCTTTAACTTAAACTATACACACATTTAACGTATTTTAATTACAGTCAATGCTGCTGATTCATTTCAACATATTAAACAAACATTTTCTGCTTTTCATCATAAAACCATCCTTCCATTCACATTATTTCTCAGTATATATATAATACCCTTTCTACTTGTCATCAGGTCCAACAATGTTTGTCAGTCCACATCCTGTCACTCAGATACAATTTTGTCACAAAGAAGCATGATGATAACGTACAAACTAATAACAGTAACCCAAATAAGCTGTTATGTTTTGTCAGCAACTTTTTGCTGTCAGTTTTTTCCCAACTACTCTGTTAGTGTTACTTTCTCCACTGCATCCACGACAGGTGACAGACAGATGCTGATATGATGACACGGCCTCCCACTGCCATCATCTGGACGTCTCGGGGAGGTGACATCTGTCAACCACCCAAGAAGTCCACAGATCTCTCTTCAGACTCCATAAATGAAGCCAATTGTCAAGTGCACCTTCACATTACAATTGCAACACGGCCACCCAGTTTGAATGAGTTCTTGGCAGAATTCCACATTAACCCTGTCTTTGTTCACCCTAAAACGTTACACTTTTTTACAGCACCTTGACAATCATTGCTCAATGCTTTGCCCACAGCCAATGACAATTTCATTCAGGCAAACACCATTTCAGTATAATTATATATGTACATGTATATTGAAGTATCCAGCCATGCTGTAATCGATTCACAAATAGCAGTAATGGTTATTTATGGATTCCCATTAAGGCGTAACATGTTGGAAGTCTAACAGCCACCTTTGTCTCAACTACACAAAAACTGCTTATTGCCATATAATGTAGTAAGTAAAATAAAGTTGATAATATGCATAAATGACTGCACATATATTGAAACAATAGTATACTGGATGTATCGACATGTCATATCCTCAGCCCACATGCACACATGGATGCACCCATGCACCTACGCATGCACACACACCCACACACGCATAAACACAGGCGCACACACAGGCACATGCACACTGACACAATAAAACTGATTAAAAAGCCATACTGAATGTATCATATCATTTCATTTTCATGCTCTCATCAGGTACACAAAAACTACAGTACAAATAGTACATTATTCCAAAACTTCACTGACTGACCCATGACCCTAGTACAACTGTTGCCTCCTCTGACTCTCTCAGTTTACAACTCATCACATCCTCTCAGCTCTCTATTAATACCTGCACCATTCATCACCAGGCACTGGATGGAATAGCAATCAGATCTCTGGAGAGGATTCTAAGGCAGACAGGAAACTTGAGGAGATAACAGAGACATGTATCAGGCCAAGGGGACAAATGACTTGAATAAACATAACTGAAGCAGTGCTACCTTCGATAACATCAACATGCAAATGACACACATTACTTGCCATGGTTTTGTTGTTGAATCCAATAAAATGTCTTGCCCCAAGGCAAGGTGTGTAACACAGTGTGTAACACACCAATGCCTGTGTTAGCAGTAAATGGCTATGTACTTTAGTGCCTGAAGTTATTCTTGTTGATTGATCACCCTAATTAAGTACTAGAGATATTACAGTTAACCTATTGGTTATGAAGGAAATTATGTATAACATTAACATTAAATAACAATAAAATATCATATGGATAATCATGTATAACATAATATCCAAATAACAATAGAAAGTTAAACATTTACAAAATAATGATAACTGAACTTCAGAGTTAAACTTACTATTTGGAGGTTAATTAAGGAAGAAGTATAATTTATTTTTATAAAGAAAAGTTCACCAAGAAAATAACTAATTATTTATCTGTATAAATCAATGTTTTGGCCTCGCTTAGAACAGATTATACTGCACTCTGAGGTCACACTGTAAGTACACAGATATTCTACCATACATACAGAGGAGAGCAACTAAATTGATCACACAACGCAGATACGTTGCTTATGAATATCTGACAGAATGTGGGGTAACTACCCAAAAGAGAAGGAGACTAATGTGAGACAGATTAGAACAGCTGAAGATACTGAATGATTAAACATGAAAACACTGATTAAAACAGTACAGTCTTAGACAGACAGAGGAACCACAGGGTATTTATTAATCAATGTAAATGACGGAACTATGAAGATTAGATATTAGACAGTTTGTATTATCCCTGAGGATTATGAACGAATGACACCAATTACCTGCTGACTGTAAATGATAGCAGCATGAATTTGCTTAAAGACAAAAAGTGACCAAATACTTATCGCAGATGGGTGGGTTTCTAACAGATAAAAACGTTGGCCGCTCAACAAGCCAGAGGCTTCCTTGTCCACCTGCCAACTAAGGTCTAGGCTTTTGTTGGCAATCTTGCTTAATCTTCTTAAGCATATACCGGTTAGACATTGATATGTCCGCGGATAGTTTTTATGTCCTTTTGTATTGTTAAAGACAGGGAACCAACTATTAGAATTACCTAACTTCTGAAAGGGATAACTGAGTATTTCGTAAGCAGATCTAGTTGGTCATCCTCGTAATCATTTAGAAACCAAAACACAGGGTGTTAAATGTACACAGATGAAGAAAATTATTGGTTTTATAAAATATTTGTACCGGATGCTTAGTGAAGACAACACACAATAACATATAATATCAGTAATTATCAACTTTCTGATCTTGGATATTAAAAGGAAGACATCTTTAAAAAAAATTGCAGTGCTGTGCAAGTTTTTTTATGATTCTTGCAATTTTGGTAAAGTTTCAACTGTTGTAATAAGCAACAACCATCTAGTTTGAACCAGTCAGAATTGTTAATCCATGACAATTTTCTAACTAAATTCCTCTTGGGTTGAACTTCAATTCCTGGAAGGGATAATAATTGTTGCTGAGATAAGACTTAACATACATACCTCGGTACTCAACTACTGATACGTTCACCATCCATCCCACCAATGTACCACACAGCAAGGACCTTGACCAGTGGTCACTACACTGACCATTCATTCACACTAAATTACAGCTGGAGACACAGTTTACAGTAATAGATGAATGACACCCAAGAACCCTGAACTAAGAAAATTCATTTATCTAAATGTGCAAACAAACAGAAGCCATTGGTCTTGGGTGTGTCGACTTAAATGATCATTAATCCTCTAAGACATGTCCACACGTCTGCACAGAGCAGCTGTCCCAACCCCCATGTGAAGGACCTCCACAGATGGGGCAAGACCATCCTGGGAGGTAACTCAGAATCTGACGAACAGATGCTTCTGCTCAGCACAGCGAAACATGATCTAAGAAGATTTAACAAAATTGCCATCCACAGCAGAAACCCCAGATTCAAGAGGACAGGGAAACATTCGGAGGATCGAAAATCTGTTTTTTTACCTACGCATAAGTTGTGCTACTGTGGTAGTTGTCAGTTATGTTTGAAACATGCTTGATCTGAAAGCATTTATACAATGTATAGATCATTTGCTTCATTCAAAGAATATGAATGCTTTCTATGTATATATCTCTACTACTCCTGCTCTAATGTGAATCCGTTTGTTCTTTTACCTTCATTAGAAGAAAAAAAAATTCAATAATCATTGAATATTGTATATTATTTTGTCTATCTTGGCTCATCTTTATTCCCTTGTTTCTACAGTAGTTAGGACTGTTCATGCTGCACGAAATAAGATAAATAGCTAGCCAGTTATTTATATTATATTATCTGCATATCTCAGTGATGCAGAATTTTGGATCAACATTGAAGCATAACTTTTACCATAAAATATTATTCCATGCTAGGCTTAAGCATAAATACCTTGTAATGTGTGATGTTCACCAAGACTGCTGAACCCCACTCATAACTCCTCTCATAACATTGAATGATGCCATCTCACTGCCACTGGCAAAACACACAGTAACCTGTCAACCATCCTCTTTATAAGAGTGAATATGAAGTCTGCTCTTTTGTTGAATGCCACAAAAGAAACCGCAGCGATGCTATCGTTTCATCTAACAAATGACCTGCCGACGGCCCAACATGCTACCTTTAATATACCTACAGGTGCCATTCAACGTGAGCCGTTTGATCAGGTGATAATGCCATATTGCAGTATGGACCACAAGATGTGGAGATATTAAGACATGATCACATGACTAGGAATTAATCCTCTCTAAACCACACATAACTAGGAATTAATCCTCTCTCAACCAGTCTTTCTTCCTTGTACATCAAAGTAAATATCTGAGCTGTGGTATGTCATAAATGTTGACCTATGGTCAGTTTTGTATACAAGTGTAGTATTGTGAGCAACTCTTTGATATCTGACATAGACCAGTAGTTGGTTATTAACCACCCACATGTAAGTACACCAGATACTGGATGATAACAGACATCTATGGTGATCAATATTAGTCTTTAATCATGACATTAATTATTATAACAAGGGAATTTCTATTGTGTCTGAATCCTCAGAAAAATGAGCTCATATAAACGGGTACATCAAAGTGAAAGAATTAGAGGATCGCTAAATCGAAATAAGGTTGGCTGAATCACGATCAAACATTCAACTAGTTTGGATTTTGTTTGAGAAAGAAATTCAATCAATAATGTAAAATGTCTTATTTTTATTTTGTGACAAACTCTCATATCAAGAGAATGCCCAATTAAATTTTGGTTGGATAATTGTATTTAGTTTCATGTTGTGTTTCATCAAATGCTGAAATAAGAATGAATGTTATGGAATGGCTGTGGAGAACCATTTCACATGAACAATTATATTAATATGTGACACCATATAGTGTTTGTAGAAAAAGCAAACATGTAGGCAACAATTAGATGGATTCACTGCAGAACAAAGGAATGGATGAATGCATGATTAAAAGTTATTGAACTTCAGAAGACGACAGAATTGGATCATTTCCAAGTGACCAACAAGAGAGGAACCCCAAAGACTTTGTGCCACAAGAGAATGCCCTGGTTCTTGTGTTTGTCAACTATGATAACAAACTAGATCAGAAATAGTTGATTGCGCAGCAGTCGAGAGAGACCTAGTTTCAATGTTTGCGTAGACTCTGCGATAAAAAGTTGATCAGAACTAGATGATCGAATCTGTGGCAACAGTCAATGACCGAAAATATGTCAGTTATTGTTAGATGAAAGTGTATGATAGCACAGATCTTAAAAATAGGACAATATCAGGCAGGAAGGAAATGCATAGATTTCAAACATGGCAGTCAATCAGAGAATGAATGGTTTTGTGATATTTTGTGATATCTGAAATTATGAGAATAATCAGTGAAACTGCTGTATGAAACATGCCAACAGATTACATTTTATGAACAATGGGGAAGAGAAACTAAAATTTAGAACCAGGCAACCTTACATGGTACCATCTGACAGAGGATAGCACAAGATAGGCAGATGTGGAAGCAGCATGCTGAGGCTTTTGCCCAACCACGGGACACTGGCTGCACACTGATGATGATGTGTGATAAAACTATGTACATGTACATGTACATATGAACATGAATAATTCAACACACTCACCAAATATTTTAAATTGTCATATAATATATTGCATTAGATGCTAACATGAAATATTTTTTTTTAAACATACATTCTATCAAACTGATGCAAAACAATTGTTGACAATACTTGTAATTTCAGGGTAATGAAAGTCATTGTTGAATTTCCACATATTACTTCAGCACTGCATAACAGTTGATTTATGACACTTGAAATGTTGGGCAAGTCATCAGTACAATGAATTGGGTTGAAAGCACACAACAGCGGATGCGTAGCCTGGTACTGCATAAATTCCGAAAGTAGATAAACTTAATGAATTCACACTAACAACAATGTAATAAATTCCTAACAACAACCAAAAACAATTAACCAAGTTAAGACATACCTGCAAATCATGTGACTACAAATCATGTGACCTCAGCCAACTTGTTAGGGACCTCATTTATAAGTCAGTCTTTCTATGCAATGAAACGTGTACCCTACTCAACTCTATTGCCTCAATTACCTTAGTCACGCTCCAGCGATTACCTAAATACGCCTGTCACCCTGTGTTAGCAATGCAGCGTGAGCATGACATAGCGCCGCGTCGCCGACATAGCGCCGCGTCGCCGACACTAAGGTTATCTCGCCAGTGGCATCTCCACGACACGGCCAGTGACTCGTGCATGGATCAACGACAATGACACGGTTGGTGTGTGCGGAAGTCACGGTGCATTTTCCCACGGTGTTCAAACAGTGCATCCGTGACAACTATGGATATAATCAATGAAGCGGAACAGTGTTTACAGCTTGAGATGTTATGATGTTGATAAGTTCAATCTGTAACACACACAAGAGGGCTGCTTTTGTGCATCTGAATGACACAAGAGTTTGTGTTGTAGATTTGTACAGTTGTAGTGGGAACATTGAGTGATGTAAGTTGTTGTGTCAACAACTAATTACTGAGTGACAATGGGAATTATGTTATCACAGGCAGAGCTTGTATCCTGCCAGGTAGACTGTGTTGTACATATGTAACATGGAGTAGAACACGTCCTGTACAGGTAGTTCTTCCAAACATCCCACTGGAGTATACGACAGACAGTTGCACAGTTGACAATTCCACAGTGGACAGTTGCCCAGTGGTCACATGAAAAAGTTAACACTTGCTTAGTGACAACATTTTCGAAAAAAGGAATCCTAATAATAGTCCTCACACTAAACCTAACCCTAATTATCACCCAAACATTCACCTTGCCCTCAGCACTAACCCAAAGTTATTAATTACAGTGTACATTTAATTGATTTTTGCCACTGGACAACTGTCTGTACCCATCCCATTGTGCCATATATTTCCATATTTTAATATGCCAATTTGGGTGCCCTGTAAGTTCATCACCTCCCAGGTGCCGGGGTTCAATGGTCTCCTACGTAGCTGGAAACGATGTCTTACTTGTGACTGCATAAATGGTTTAAAACATTTCCCACAACTTGTTTCCTAATATCCAGCCAATTCACCGAATGACCCACCATTCAGCCAAGTCTGATTTCTGCTTCACCTTCAAAGAGAGATGACTAATTTCCAACTGCGCAATCCCGTTGAATAACAAAGCGAATGAAACAGACACAGATATTTACAACTCTAGGATATCCTCAGACCCTAACAGCAAACTGCGACCACCCTCAATAAACAGCTACCATCCATAAAAGGTGCTCTCCTTAATGATTTCCCCAATGCTCTTACATTGTGTCTTAATGTACGCCAGGTGGCATAGCCAGGGTGAGTATTAACCTATTAAGAAGGGGGTATAAACTAACAGAGGCAGCTGCTCACAGCTGAATGTCACCGGGAAGTAAATAACTGTGGCAGTGCTATTTATTAGCACCGAGAGACAATTAACAGCTAACAAGATGCGGCAACAAGAGATTGTGGAGTTTTAGGGCTCACAAATAAGTAAACATTTGAGGGTGGTTTTTATTGAGAACGTGGCTTCAGGGTGATTTTTATTGAGAATGTGGAGGTTTACGTAATGGGCTCTCATTTGAAAGGCCAACATTGTATTCCTTGGTGCTTTTTAATATTCTTACCAAGCACAGTAGCTAAATGGTGTTCAAAAAAAAAAAAAAATTGCATGCTCTGAGCTTTTGAACTAGAGAAAGTAATACGAGTGAAGCATAATCCAACTTCTACATTTGTTTTAGATGAGGCTAGCAACATTAGAGTAATGGATATTAAGGCAATATTTTAGAAGGACAGGCAAGGAGGTTTAGAACATTCACACGGTGATATCAATAGATAAATAAATATTCAGCAACATATTAATTAATCATGATAACAAGAATAACAAACTTAACAAGAAAAACAGCCCAATTAAAGTAATCCAACGCATAGGAAAACTAATATGCGAGACCTATAAAACTTCCCATTATAGCCAAGTTTAAAATGGCATGATTTAAGATGCAAACAATAAACACGTTCATACAGTACTCTATTATGCGGCCAGTCATTCCTAAGCTAGTTCAAGTATCGCCTTTGAACAGCACAAATCACGTCTAATCCTTAGAGTTAATCTCCAGTTAGCGTCCACATTACTAGACACAGAGTGGACACATTGCGCATGAGGCAAGAGAAGCACACAGCAAATATTGTGTCTTCTCCTGAGCTCTTGTGCAGACAAGACGAAATGGTGGGTCTGACTGACAATCCCAGGTACCAATATTATCAGGACCCAAGCGTTGGGCTGCATTTTTACCAGTGACTACAGAATGAAAAACGCCCTAACTGCATCACCTTTGAGATGATAAAACACCTCTGATTACATCCTGTTTGAAACATCCAGATACGTATCCGAGGCTCCTAAAACACTCTAACTCTACCCCATTTAGGCCCCAAAACACCCAGGTGTGCCCTCCTGAGAACTCCAAGAATATCTGATAATTTTCAATGGGGGTTGGGCAAATTTAATTAGCACATGCAACATGGCTCAACCATGTGCACACTGTCCTGTCAACCAGTCTGGGTGGTGAAGATGTCACCAACTGCATGTGTTTGAGTTTTTTCATTTATTTACAGGGTTCGCAAAAAATCCACCTGTATCCCTTTCAAAAGTTTAACTGTTCCCCTAAGATTCCCCCCCAAAAAACTAATTTTCATTCACAAAAAACATGTAAAACAAACTTGTCTGCTTCAAGTAGAACTCTCAAGAAGTGTATTGTTATTTGTATTGACAGAGCCGGTACTGTGTAAGTAATTGTAATTTCTGAGGAAACATGCAGAAAATTAGTCTGACAGGAACACCCAGCATGTCGGAGGTCATGCAAAAAAAGATACGCCATTGTCACAGGAGTTGAAAACATTCAATATGTAAGAAACTGGAGTAGAGCTAGAGATGTAGCCAGCCACTGATTACAGGCAGACGAGGTATCTCCTGGATCAGGCAGACAGGACAGACTGATATAGAGGCAGATAGACTTCTAGCAGATAGGGGAGGGATGTCATACAGACACTGTTGGTTCACTGCATCTGATAGCATCTGTGATCATCTGTGATCATCTGTGATCACTGCCACATACCTGGCTAAGTAGCCAAAAAACAAATGAAGTAACCATCTTGGATCTATCTG
Source organism: Oasisia sp. SBJ-2009 (assembly GCA_964017155.1). Taxonomy (NCBI): domain Eukaryota; kingdom Metazoa; phylum Annelida; class Polychaeta; order Sabellida; family Siboglinidae; genus Oasisia; species Oasisia sp. SBJ-2009. The sequence continues at coordinate 4,792,815 of OZ024860.1, forward strand.
AGAAGATGAGCAACAAGTCAATGGCATTACGTGCAATATGTCTGTGTGCTGTGGCATGGTCAATTAAGAGGGGGAGGGAGGGGAAGATGGAGAGAAACAAGGCCAGTGGAAGAGGAGGAAAAATAAAGGGGAAAGGTGAGGGGTTGGAGAAGGTGAATGGAGATGGGGGAGAGGGAGAAAGAAGGGAGGATGTAAATAGAAACAGGAGAGAGGGAGGTATAGGTAGTTAGAGAGAGGGGCAGACGGGCAGAGTGAAATGGAGAATGAGCAAGATGGAGAGAATAAGAGTAAGAAAATAAGACGGAGAGAACAAAAGGGATGGGAAAGAATAAGAGAGACAGAAGGGGAGCATAGGAGGGAGAGGGTGGCTATACAAGAGAAGGGAGACAGTGTAGAGAGGAGAGGGCGAATAAGAGAGCAGGAAATCAATGACAGAACACAGAATGCCAACACTATTTACTCTTCAATTTACCCTAACAATAACAACATGCCCGCATAATTTTAACCTGGCATAGCACCATGTAACTGGTAATCATCAGTTGTCAAAATGTGTCATCAGCACCAATGACAATAGTCAGATTGAAATGCCAGGTTACCTAAAGACCAGCCTCGCCCACTGCCCAAGACTCTGACATTATATGTCATTACACACAAATAGCCCCAAATCTACAATTGTCATCTCAGGTTACCATAGTTATCAATGAAGTACTTTATGTGTCATACTGATTCAATCATTTCTGGCTTCAGGTCTTGCATAGATATGGCTATATTTATATCAACAAATCTTTTTCTGCCATGCCTGTTTTCGGACTCGGTTTAATGTTACCCCATTTCGACTACTTCCAAATTGGTTCAAGGATAAAATACAACTTTTTTATTACTATATAATATAAATAATTATGCAGCAGATAACTTGTATGACAAGCAACAAATTGTGTGTTTTGAGATATAAT
>OZ024860.1:4798767-4856267 GCA_964017155.1 Oasisia sp. SBJ-2009
AGCTTCAAATAATATAAAATAAACAATGAAGTCATTAGCGGCTTTCAGTGACTACCAGAGTAATTAATGTCTAATTACCCACATGCTGCTAATGACACCTAGACTGTACTGCCCCCCCCCCCCCCCCCCCCCCCCGTGGGCTCATGACTCCATCTGGTAACACTATACTAAATCACAACTATTTCCCAGAATGCAACAGTATCATCAAACTGACTGACTGAAGCTGTGGCTAGTTGGATACACAACAGTTATGTCAATATCATTAGCATATTTTACAACCCTACCCCATGAGATAGTGGAAATGGGGTGATTCCACCTGCCATTATCACATAAGTGGGCACATGCAACGAAACACCCTTGTTTACTTTGATAAATAAATAAATTTACACATTACAAATACAACAGCCAAGTATGCATCTGAAACAGGAATGATGTTTCCAACGCGTTTTTTTTATGCAGATATGTTTTGAATATAATGATCGCAGCTTTTATTTTGAGAAAAGGTTGCTGTGCATTCCACAAGCTACAAATCGCTTGATGTGTTTACGTGGAAACTGCCATGAAATCAAATCAAACTATGCATATTGTAATTAGGGCCAAACACATTCTTCAGGATGTGACCACATTCATTAGTTTACTGTGCAATTTGTACATCAGCCACTTAGTGACAAGATAATGACACCTTTCCTGTGATCATTCAACAAAGCCTACTGACACAAGATGCCTGGGCCAGTGAAATCCTGCCATGCAATGGCGCCCCCTAGGGACCATTCACTAAACTATTTACAGAAGTTTTGCAACGGTGCCTGGGAACTTGACTTCAATGTACAATCAGTCTGCTGCGGAGTATCTAGAATCTCCAAGGAGGGGGAGAAGGGGAACTGTGTTTATTCACTCTTTAAAGATACTGACACAACTCATAGAAAAAATAGAAAACACTGCCATGATGTGATGGCTCAGTGGCTGGCAGTGAGGGTAGTTGTAATAAAGCAAATATGAAGGTTTTGGACGTGGAAGCAGTGTGCTGCAGTTTATTTGTACAAGGTCACAGAAAACTACTGCGCATAACTTAATCGTAACTTAATCGGTCTACACAGAAAACCGACCAACTATTAAAGACCAACGGGGTGGTTTTTTTTTCCCGCGGGAGACTAATTAAACCCAAACAATCTTTTGTGAAATGTACAAACCAAACTCGTGTTCCAAAATGCCACGACATCTATGCAAATTCTCCCATTCAATTACGTGAACTACTCTTTTGTTAGTAATTTTTTTCATTCCTGGTAAAAAATTCAATTTGGTTACAAAAAACTAATTTCAATGAAGAAAACACCATCTGCTTAAAATGTTGTGTGAAGTCTAGGAATAGAAATATTACAACAGTGAGTCAGACATTTCAAGAATTGGTTCCAGTATTGAAGTAGCTTGGCGTCCATGTCACATTCAATATGGACATATGGACTTGGCAGCCTTACGTTGCCTCAGTCTGTGGCCGTGTCCCAACTGACGATGGACTGATACAATCAGCAATCAGACCACTGAATGGAAAAAGCAATCGAAACACGATATTTAATATTTGCAATGCAGATAGGAAGTAAGGACCTCTGCGTCAGAAAATGCAATAACTGGAGCCATGCACATAGTGCCGTACAGGCGTACACACACACTGTTTATGTTGTATGTTTTCTATCTATATACCACAGTCTAAATGCAAAGTCCATGTGACTATAGGTATACCTATTTGCCAATGCTAAGTGGGAGTTATACTGTATCCTAGTCAAGTGCCAATATATTGGTTTACATCTCTTCTCTATTCACAATGGTTCTGATATTTGAACGCCATTTCTGGAACACTGTTTCCTACTTTACAATGTTAAAACTACTTACTCAAGTAGCTTTGATGTATACACATAAATAGCAGAAATAATGTATGAATACTGTCACTAATAAACAAACTTAGTTTACTAAAAAGGTGTACATTGTTGTAATTTCATTTTTTTTAAATCGTTTGAATTGGTTCTTGAGCAAAAATTTAATATGTTAATAGTGTAGCTAATGTTTTAGTTAAAGCTACATAAAAGTTGAACAAATGAGCCAACATGTTCTAATGATAAATTGGACATTATGTTTTTTTATCAATTTGAACTGATATAAGCACAAATTAATTATATGGCAACTTTACAATTGGTATTATTATACCCATGTTGTTATTGGCGTATTGCTAGTATTCAGGGTTTCTTCCTGTTACAAATAATTATACCCTTATTACATTAATGGTATTTAATCCAGCCCTGTTCACAACATCCTGAATTTGTTTACTGACTATTCAAAGGTATTCAAGGGTAAGACCGAGACTCTTACTAACAACTCTAACTAAAGTGGCTCTTGTCATTGACATGATGCAACCTCCAGTGGTATGACCTTGACCTATGACCTTGGATTTATAATGTTAATTATTTTCCTAAATAACTTGTCCGACAGTACTACATGTTAGCATACCAGACTAAAGCAATTTAATTTTTCCTGCCCTTGTTCCAAGGACCAAGATACACACAACTAATATAGGACCCAGGAAGATGTGGTATACAGTAAAAGGAAGCCAACCCAGAAACTATTCCCAACATGCATCAGCCATCTGCTGTGCATATGTGCATGACAGGGTAACAACTGGGGGTAGCCGTTAGAATAAGGACTGAGAGGTTGGCAGCTGAACCCAATCAATCACCCCACACATCACAGACATAGGTATACAACCAACGCAAAGAATACTCACTATTCACATCAACATAACTTCAGGTAGATTCCCTGTGGCCCAATTCAAGAGAGTCATGACACCGCGACAGACTACAACTACGCCAGACAGACATCTACAAGTCAGCCAGCCAGACTGACACCTTTCCTGCAGCTGTGATGTGTTTACTATAGCACAGCCACCCACCAATGGAGCGGTATAGTACTGTCTACCTGCTAATTCCATGCCATTTACTCACCAACAATAAAGACCGCAGGCATGCCAAGCCCCGCCTGAATTAGTTTACAGCGTAATCCCTTATCAATACAACATTTCCGCACCATTCGTCCAGCCAAACATTTTCATTTACCAGTCAATAAGTTGGGTCAACTTTTCAACGCCCACTGAGAAATCGTTCTGTATTTACTGCTGTGTGGATCAATCACACACACAGACACAGACACAGACACACACACACACACACACACACACACACACACACACACACACACACACACACACACACACACACACACACACACACACACACACACACACACACACACACACACACACACACACACACACACACACACACACACACACACACACACACACACACACACACTCACATGACACAGGGTGGTAGGAATACATTCATGGCGGTACTACCGTTGGTGGCCCTACCATCAGCTGTAGTGGCCTACCAATGGCCTGTCATTTGTCTATCACATCAGCGCTTTCTCGATGCTGACAGGTTAAAAACAAACCCGTTCTGTGGTGCTACTGTGAACTGTTTACGTATAGAGTTCGTCGCGTGAGCTCTCGCTGTCTTCACCACTGACACAGGTCAACGGCACTCGGGTTGAGTTTTATCTTAAACGTCTCCTTTTTTCAATGTTTTTTGCCCGTGCAGATTATCTGGATATAAAAACGGTGTTGCAATGCATCCTATGCTTTCTACAGATGGAATATACGACTTATATTATGATAACTATATTATTATTATTATTATAACATAACTCCCGTATATCTTCTGCAGAAAGCATAAGTTGTATTGCAACACTGTTCTTGTATCCAGGTAATTATATTATATTATATAATTATTATAAGCCCTACATTGGGCATATGGATAAATTTAAACAGTGCATTCATACTGTACTTAAACAAAACTAACATATTAGTTAAATCTGGAGCAAGTACACCTCATTAGTTATATGCCAGAAGACATTACTAGCCTACAAAATTTGTAGTATAATATGCGAAGAGAAGCAATTGTCACCAGTATGGCATTTTGAACTTATATTTGCTCCCAAAAGCTGACAATGCAATTTCACCTGTCATCAATTAAGTCAGCACATGCGACTAAGCAATAACGGCCTGTTCATGCAGCAATTGCTTCCTGGTAAATCTAACTTAACGTCATAGCAAGACTCGCTGGAGAATATCTCATAATTCGGTTAAGCCACTGAAGAAAGTAACTAACTCTAAATTTAAAACACCAGTTGATGAATCAGGTGGATAAGAACGAACATAAGGTGACTGGACCATGGGACCTAGGAGGAGTTGCAATTACAATGATCCAAAGTTAGTGTTTTAATATACATACATAATTAATCTCTTCTGAATGTAAATGAAAAAAAATTAGCAGACGTCAACTGCCACGTGTTTGTAGAGGTGCATCATTTCAGTGTGACTCCTGGTGAGACACAAGGAGCCTTTGTTCCTCGAGTGTCTAGTCACAGTCCTTAGTACCACTTCAGACAGACTGCCAGGGTCCATCAACAATGACAAAATAACCTGGTTCACTGCCAACAAAATAGATGACTTAGTGTATCCGCATTCACCAGAGAGTTGGTCTATTAAGAGCGGAAAAGACCCAATCCATTCACAAAGCGGGGGCTGGCTAATCCAACAATAACAGAGCCAATGTGGGAGATAGCTTAGGATATAATTTATTTCTCCTTAGGGAAAACATACTCTGGGCAAACTCTGGGGATAGAGCTGGTAGACTATCTTGATTCAATGGGGTAATTCTCAGAGTTCATACCCCCAACCACCTCTTCCTTGTCAGGCCACTAAGTCTTACACCCCAGAATAAACGCACACAGTTTCAGTCACACACAAGGTGCACCTATTGTCATTGCTAAATTCACCTAAATGTGTCATTTCCCACCACTGCTTATCGTCATGGCAACGCACTTTTTCCTTGTGTAATGCACTCGGGACCTATTTTTCATCAAATGGTGACGGGAACATCTGAATCGACACAACCTGGTTTCAAAACCACTTGCCTACGCTTCGAGGCCGGAGCAATTTGTTTCACTCTCCATTGCCTTAGTTCAGTCAGCTATTTTTCAGGTAGTCAATTATTACTTATGCTGTAAAGGAAAGTAGTCTGCCTGTTTATTTTACATGTGCTATGGATATGAATGGGGAATGAGGACGCATGTGGGGCTTCATTAATAAGTAGCACCTGGCTACAGACATTGGTAAATATTACCTGGACAAATGATTTGTGTAGTTACTGCCACATGGCTGACTACTTCCCTGAGAAGTCCAGGCATCTGAGTGTACAGATCTGTCTGGAGGTGACATGGAAGTACTCTGAACTGCCCTAAAGTGTGGTCACTGAAAGACACAAGAACTTACCTTTACCATTTTTGTCAACCATATACATAATGTAAAAACTTACCAGTGGTAACTATATCCAACAGTGTCCACCTGAAACATGTACATCCATGGACTGACCACACAGACTGACCACACAGACGGAACTAGTGGACCTGAGAGGGAGTGGATCCTACGATCAACTACTTGTGGCTACTTGGCTCAAGTGCCGTGTTCTATAAGGATGCACATGCTTGAGGTCTGAGCACAGACCAGGAAGCACGCAAGGCACGTCCAGATCAAATAAGACCTCGGCTGTCCACTCAAGTGACTCTTGACCAACAGGTGCCCGAACTCAGGAGATACAATAACATCCCAACACTTCCGTGTGGTCTGGTCCAGTACTCGGGATGGTCAGTCCTGTAGTCATACTTCTATCTATAGAGAATTGCCCACCTGTCTTTTGAACACGAGTTCATTTTGGGCAGGTAAAACATCTTGAATATAGGTGCCAGTTTGTCCGTCCGTCCGTCCGTCCGTCCGTCCGTCCGTCCGTCCGTCCGTCCGTCTATCTATTTACCTGCCTACCCACCCACCCGCCCACCCATCTGGCCATCTCCGCCCATCTCCACCCATCCACCTGTGTGGGTCCATCACTTCCCTTGGCGCAGACAGACACAGTCAAATAGAGACCAAATCTTTTAATGTCTTCAAAAGTCTGTTGATATGAGCAAAACCGTCCAGTTTCAAAATGGTGGCTGCAGGAACAGTACCCAACAGTTTCACAGTGGAGTACCATAACCACTGGCTACTTCTCCCCACCAGAGCAGTGGTGTTGTTGATGCACCAAACATTGTTGACCCTGCTGAGTTATAGCCACCCTAAATGGCCACCATTTGTCTCAATACCACCCCACGCTGAGTGACACTTGGAGACCTTGTAGAGACGTTGTAGAGACCCTTTATCTGGCTAGTGACAGATGGCACTTGCTCAATTAGTTTTAGAATGGCAAGAATTATACTGATTTTCAACTGAATCACCGTTTCTTGGGCCAGTGAAACATTCAGTTTATTCATAACATTTTGGTTGATTAAAAACAATGATACGAAAACAATGTCAATCCTGTTAACAACTTCTATCACTGTGGAAAAGTAACATCAATTGTTGACTTCTGTGCATATAGAAAGATCTGCCAATATTACCACCTGGCTTACAGAAGAAATATAAAGTAAAAATACATACCAATCTCGTTGTTTCTTATGATCCTCCACACATCAGCCACTCCAAAGATGGAATTCACCTCTCTGAAACATCAGAATTACCTTGTATTATTAATAAGACTGAGAAACTTTGAAGTAAGACATCCAGTCCCTGTGTATCAATGTCTACCTGTAAAGTAAAGGTATGTTCTTATGAGTCACCGTTCTTATATAACACAATATGCAGCCATCATGACTGCTCGAAGTGACTTACACCTGGGAGATCTGTTGAATCAAACACTATCCCAGCTTCTCTGAGAACTAAATTATTTGCCGTGTGCTGTATGGTTCATGTGTCCACTACCCAAATAAAACATTTAAATATTAAAACATTTAAAATTGCCACCATTTGACGACTCACAACTGTAAATACTAAAGTTCTACTTTCCCACACACCAACCCACAAATGGGGCAAAGTACACATTGTGTCAATAGTTGTTAATTGCCTAATGAAACAGACACCCTCCCATTAATACAACACCATTTCTCTGACCCAAATCTTTCTCTGAGTTTGTGACCCGGATACATAAAATGTGAGCCCCGCCAAGTCTACACAGGTGAATTCAACCATGCAGTGGAAGTCTTACAAATTACAATGTAAGTCATCATCTTCCCATAACTAGTCCTGCTGTGTAGGGTGATGACAAGTGAAGTCTGACTGAGGTGTTGTCAGTGGTTCACCCTCTCAGCCTCTCTCAGGGCCATCAAAGTATCTGCCCTCTGGGTGTAGACCCCAATTTTGCATTTCACAGTAATACAATTACAGTAGTCCCCTCTTCAACGGACACTCCTGTATCCAAGCAAATGTCCCTATATTGAGGGTGTCCCTCATCAGGGGGACAAACATTCTGGAATAGGCAGTGGGTGGGGTGGTGGGGGGGGGGCTTTGGTTATGGGTATGAAAAATGCACTTTGTGCATAAACAGTGAGCACCTGTAATAGCTATTCTGTTTACCATAGAAGTCAGATGGTGTTTGACTGAGCATGTCTGCCAGCATAACCTTATACAGAGACGTGGCCACCTGACATTTGGAGAGCAACTGACACACATACCTTGTTAGGACCTTTTGTACTCCTTTTATGTTTTATGATTTGTAGAGCGCAATGGCTCAGGGGGTAGGGCTTCGGACTCTCAACTACAAGAACCCGGGTTCGAACCTTGTGCTGTGGTGTTAAAACCTTGGGCAAGTTTTTTCACTCTACATTGCTCCAATTCACTCAGCTGTATAAATGAGTACCTGGCTATAGACAGTGGTGGATATGTGTATGAGCAGTCTTCGCGCATTAATTGTAGCATATTGCTAGATGCTTTCCAGAGAAGCCGAGATGGTGTCTGAGTGAACAGGTCTGTCAGGGAAGTAAAGTGTAAAGGGCTTTGAACGGTCCTGAGGACTGGATACCGGGCTTTATAAGAACTTGCTTTTACTTTAATGATGAGAAGTCTCAGAGTGGCAGGAAGGCGAAGAGGTGGGGGGGGGGATAGAACAGAGGTGGATGAGTGAGAGGGTTGAAAACGACTGGAGACGTAGGAGAAATGAGGAAGACAGGAGAGATGGGAGGCTTGAGGAGGACTGGAGGAGGCTAGCAAGAGACAGCGATGGTTGGTGCATACAACTTGGAGAAAATACCCCAGAGCATCTACCTCCCACCCCCTCCCACCCCCATCAGACATAAGTTCCGGAATTAAGACAAATCACACACTCAGAAGCTGTTTACGCTGAGACAGAATCTGCAAGGAGCCGTTGACAGAGACAGAGAACGCTGAACACCAGTGACCACTTCCTCTGGTGGGACAGTCACAGGGTCCAGTGTCCAGCCCTGGACTTGATGTATGACATCTCCTGGACAGACCACATTAGACACGGCCCACAGAGGTCAGAGGGTGTTTGACCCTGGTGACCAGTCATTTTGACATGTCACAGACCAGCTGTGTTCAGCCTACGTCTTTGTCACAGACAAGACAACTCATGCTCAATGTCCCCTTAGTCACTGACCAGTTTGGAATATTTCAAACAAGGAATCTCAAATGTATTTAATAATTCATATTATGGTTTTACAGTTGTGATTATCAATCATTTTTTTTTACAAATGTCAATAATACTAGATCTTGGTGAAGACAACGTGGAGTATTCATTTGTGATGACATAAATTTGAGGTTTTTCTATTATGCAAGTTACATAACAAGTTTGTAACAGTTTATAATGGCTTAGACCATTTATATTAACCTATCATCTTGCATAAGTTTCTATAGCCCTAAAAGTATCAATGAAAACCTAAATAGTGCAAAGTTGTAAAAACTGAAGTTGTTGTTTTTCTACCTGCTAGCAAACCCAGAGTGGTTATGGAGTTGGCACGAACACTGCAATGCCATGCCGGTCGGCATTATGCAAACTTCACCTCGAAAATGTTTGTCTAACGCACCTGGTATGCCACCGACACACCGCTGGTTACATACCTACACAAATGTGTCAGGGAAGATTCCCATGCCGACACAGTTCTACACTGTTGACATCAATCACTATCCACACTCAACCTGACGAATGCACCAAACTTCACACCCCAAGTGCCACAGAACAAATTGAACGTTTTTAGGTTCATGAATAAAAAACGTGTGCTTGCTGACTCGTGTTCTCAAATTTTCATCAGATGTATTAAGTTTCTTTTGAAGTATCATTCCACGTTACACGGGCATTTAAATGATTACACGGTTAAGAGAAATTAAGGTCACAACAGAAGGATTCTACAATGTTTTCGTAGTGTTAAATTGTAGGAAATTAGTCCCACTGAAATGTTAATTAATTAAAAACAGGGTTCATGCTTATTCCATATTTTATAATTAACCGTCAAATGATTTAGTTTGAAACATTTGAAGTAAATTCCTAATAAAGACATGTGGACACTTATGTTGTAAATGATTCTGCTAAAAATAATCTTTAGATATATTGAACCTACCCGGTACCTTTCTTATTGATACATAACAAGCATTTAAATTACAATTCTTTTTTCAAAATGAATAATAAATTTATTATTTATATTAGTCACATATAGATACACACAGTGCATTTATAGGTTTGATAAACCATAAAATGATCATAAACCCAGATACATGCTTTGATCTTTTATGACTGTTTTGCCCATAAAAGGAATACTTTTATTAATAGTCAGTTCTATTTAGCACTGCTTTGATGCATGATAGATAATAATTTTATTTCCTGGGGTATGTTTTGGTGTCCTCATCATACGTCATAACTCTTTAAATAATTCATCATGGAACATATAAATTGTTTAATGTACAAAGTGTGGATTGCACAAGACAAATCATATTATGATAAGTGTCAATCTTGCATTTGAAAGCAGGAAAAATATATTTAATGAAAAAATGATCACATACATAATTTTTATACAAATAAACAAAATCTTATAAAAATTACAACAACATTAATTCATTCACACAACAGTAATTTTAGATATTTTGTTAATGTATCAAAATGTTACAAAACTACATTGTGTGTCAGATTGTGTCGTGATATCATACCTGCTGCAGTGACCTACCTATAGCTGGTACCATATCGCAGTACACAGCCTACCATTCCAGAGATCTTGAATTGGATATGAAAACTACTGATTAGTATCGCGTTTAGTTTTAGGAACACAAAGTTGTTTGGAAACAAATGGTCCTGGGTTGACAGAGATTCATTAAATGCACAGCTCTAAGCAGAGACCCATACATCCGTCTTTGGGACTGGTGAAACCCATTGAGGACAGGTAGAAATGTCACTGGTGGATGGTTACAAAATAAGGTGTTCAAAAATCATAGATGTTGTCAGTTATGTTTTGAGAATGTCTGTAAATGGGTGTTGCACATCACATGTATTGTAGTTCATTTCATGTCATAAAACACCTCTCAACTGGCTTGTATGTGAGAGGTAACATCCACTTGTCACCCAAAAACGTGTGCCTGACAAAAGGTGGTTGTTGATTAGAAAGGGTCGTACAATGTACTGTGTCCCAGACAATGTAGTCATACAACGTATGTATGAGGACATCAGTAGGTGACACCTCAGTGTGTCTGAGGACAGATGTCAGGCACTGAGGACACCAGGAGACAGTGGTGACCTGTTGTTTACACGAGCCCACCTTGTCAACCCCTACAACCAATGACACACACACTGTTTACACAGACATATTTCACGAGGGGGTCCACTAGCCCCGTACTGATGTGCTATGGTGGGGCACTCAAATATGTATGTACCATAAGGTTAGGGTATAACCCCCATCCTGTTAAGGTAGGATGTCCATTCATAATTGATAAAGATTCAACTATTTATTGTTCTTAAAACAAAAATGAATGAGTTGATGGTTCACTTCACCGTCTGCCAAACTGTGTTTAATAATAAGTCCACAACTGGACATGTTTGTAGTTTGAAAATGTACAAATTGTAAACACAATAAAGTAAAAGTCAGTACTGGCACTTATTACTTTTTCACAGTTATTCCTTTGAAATTGGCTTATTCCCACACACCTTGCAAAATCAGGACTAATTTTTGATTCTGTGAACTTCCTACTAATAATTATAGAACAGACCAATTTCATTTAAATGAAAACTCGCCATCATGTTATGCAGGTACAGTAAGGATGTCAATGTAGCTCTACTAATGTTTGGTTGAACAAAACAATCTTGGTCCTCGATTACAACCAGAGCTGATTTAACTGAAGAGACCAAAATTAATACCATCAAAATGCTGCAGTTGTCACGTGGACCAAAAGATCTACCGGTAGCGCCAGTGGATCTGAAGTGCACCAAACAGTGTTCGTTGGGGCCAAAGGGGACACAAACCTTAACCCCAGCCCTCAAAGCATCAACATAAAATTTACTCTGTTTATAAACACAAAGTTCCATTACATAATGCAAACATACACAGATTGTATACAGAATTTATAGAACTTTGTACACCTGTATCATAGAAATCATGCATCAGGGTTGCAATAATTCATTCCAAAACACACACACACACACACACACACACACACACACACACACACACACACACACACACACACTTGTAACCTAAAAAAGACATGTATTCGGTTTATCTTGTATAAATACTTATTGAGTTCTTTTAAATCACAGTACAGTTCACCGTAGTTCAGAAATTGTCTAGAATGTATAACTTTGATGAATGAAATGGTAATGAATCATTGTATCCATTTCTTAGTTGTTATCAGTTCTTTTAAATAGTTGTGTTGTTTATCGAGTAAATAATCAAAGTATCTTGTGAGCCACCTTTGTGTATTCAGCTGGATGACAAATTAAATCCAGTCACCCCGTGAACCACAAACTTCCTATTGTCACAAATCTCACCTACATTCCAGATATACTGGATGTCTATGTTTGCTCTATAAATACCATAACAGGCCACAGATAATAAATAATTAAGCCTATCCAAGAATGACATATTACATTGTAGGCAGATTAAAATGTAGATTTGTGTAAAAAATTATTACACAGGATTTTGCATCATAATTGTTTACTAAATGCATAATATATATATATATATATATATATATATATATATATATATATATATATATATATATATATATATATATATATATATATATATATATATTATGCAGTAGCATGCTCACATGTTGCTAAGTCAAACAAAGTCAGAACCATGGATAAATCTAGTCATTTTCTTTTCTAAAACAAATCAGCAAAAATTACATTAAATATTTCATAAAATAATCATTCAGAAAACTTCCCTTCCACCCTATAGAGCGGTGGTAAGGTTATAACAGCACCTACTGAATCTACGACCCAAAAAACTACTGTTGGCAGCGACATCTAAAGATACAAGTCTAAATAAAAAAACTATCCTCAAACCTATTAACCTGTCTGAACTGTTCTTGTCAGTGTTCAATTAATCACTAAACAAGTCTACTGTGGCCCTCCATGTTTTGTTTGTTTAAAGATAAATAATGATGATAAGAGTGTTGTTTTAAGGCGGGTACTACATCAAACCCTGAAGGGACGTCCCAGCCTTTTACAGTTCTCCATAACAACTATGTCATGTAAAATATACTAAGTAGACAAACCCACCAGATCAGTTACACCATCTTACCTCCAGTTTGTGCCTGCTAAATCCATGCCTTATCCTGCACATTTTTTCCAATGCTAATCGGCGCTCATGGAAACTGGCTATGGGATTATCTACTGTGTAAATGTTAGTGGTTATTGTTAATCTCTACACCGTTGGTGGGCTGGGCTGGCAGAATCCACACACCAACAAGCGGCTGGCTGCTGCTTTCATACTCTCACTGCAAGAGCAAACACTACCTATCAGGACAGGAAATTTATCAATGTGGAGAATGTGTTCGCAGGGTCTTGCAAACGTCTCAGCTGATAGACATAACATTTTTGACTGGCGCCTAGAGTATATCACAAAAAAATATGAATGCCTAGATAGGCTACACATTCTGTCTACCACATCAGCATATTTCATACTTTGCCATCATTGTCTTTGAATTTTGATTCTTAATAATTATCAATCACCACAAGTTTTTATTTAAACTTTAAAGGACAAAAAAACGCAACGGTTTCGTGTCATATACCTAATAGAGTTTATACAAAGTAACAATTTCCACATATACTCAATTTTTTAATGACAGCAGAATGTGACTTTAAAGTGTAAATTCTAACGAAATCCACGATGGTCTAGACGCCGCCATCAGTGAAGGGTTAACTTGGCTTGGCCATTCAGCGCGCGGCATTCGATGTCTCTGCTGAAGCCGGTCAGTTTCCTGCGACGTTGTTAAGGGTCAACAACTTCGAGTCTTCGACAGTTGGTTCAGTTGGCGTGACATCTAGCAGCTGCTTATAGACGTGTATCTAAATCTGTGGTTAAATCTATGGTAAACTTTAGTAATTATGCCTTACAGCATACGGTTGCATGCAATAATAGTTGAAACAACCGGTAGTATTGAAGCAATGGATTCACGTTTGCGGGCGTACTGTATGGAATCCCTCCAGTCCAAGTACAGTTCACTTTGCTCAGTCCATTTTGAGGAGAAATGCTTTGAAGTAGACATGTAGACATGTAGACATGTATCATCAGTTGATAGGATGATTTCAGCGATAACAATAATAGACAACTTTATATTTACCGTCATCAGCATGTTACGCGCGTTGCCGAGTTGCAGCCATTTCATGACAACAGCCAAACCCCATGCAGGGAATCTACGTGGAGAGCGCCTCGATCACCGTCGTGACGTCATTCTTCGTCTAAGATGGTGTTGCTCACAGTATTTGGATGGCTGGGTGTTCAAAAATATTTTTCTGGTAAACCGCTGGCGTCAAAAAATTGAGTATATGTGGAAATTGTTTCTTTATATTAACTCTATTAGGTGTATGCCACGAAACAGTTGCATTTTTTTGTCCTTTAATGGTGAAATACAAACATGACTTTTTTAAACCCAAGAAATTGGATCTATCACATTCTGCTCTGCAAACTGACAATGTATGTCAAATGCATACATAAAATACACATTTGTAAAGTGTAAATGATGGTTTGAAGGCAAACCAGTTTGAATCAACATGAAACAATTATGACTGACATCACAAAGTACACACATACCTCCTTAGAGGAAATGCAAAATCATGATACAGTCACTGCAAAGTTATTGTCCAACTTCCTTTAGGGCCAAAACAATCACGAATTCGATGTATTGGTTTAATATGTTGGCAGCATTATGTTGACTCAGCTTGTTGACTTAGTATGTTGACTTAGTATGTTGACTTATGTGTTGACTCAATAGGTTACATATAAAAGAGATACATAAATTTTTCTGCAGTTGGCAGACAAACCAATCGACAGAAGTTCTCATTGACTTTGTCCTCTTATAATAACAGCATTACCAGTTATTACTGGTCTCTAAGTGAACCACTATACAATTGAATAGCAGTTAGATATACATACTCATATGTTTTACTTGTATTTTTATTATAATATTATTTCTTATAATGTCTTAATGTTGTCAACACAACTGAACAGAGTTTGTACTTTGAATTGTTAGTGTATAAATAAAGTTTTTTTTTAAACTACTGTATTGGTATGACTAAGTTCTCCATTTAAACAAATTGCACATCCTTTTGTTCATTTTATGGTGGAAATAAATTAAAATGTATTCCTCATCTAAAATGCTACAAAAAATATTCAGATTGAATTTGTTGTAAAGCAAGTACACAGTAGTTACCAGAAGATAAGTTGTTAAAAATTATATTCTTATATAACACAGCATCCAATCCCTAGGTTTGCTCAAAGCATCTTACACTACTCCCTAGCAGATCTGTCCAATTGAACAACATCGTGACTTCTATGGGAAGCATTCATCCACACTGCGACTAATGGGTAAAATGTACTGATGCACACATATCCACCATTGTCAATAGCCAGGTATTCGTTCATACAGCTGATTGAACTGGAACAATGCAGGGTAAAAGAACTCACCCGAGATTCGGCAGGCAGGGATGAGCAGCCAAACACTGGAGAATATTGCACAAGATCAGGACAGGTGGAGACATACCATTGAGAGGATAGAATGAATTGACAAACATTGCCCCCACCCCATGACGGATAACAGAGAAGCCGTGAATTCAAGCAGCCTTCCTTCCCTACAGCAGGAAATTAACAGTTGCTCTCTGAGCCCAAACAGGACTAGTCCTGACAGTTCCGATTAGGGCAATTTGTAACAGCATCAGACCAGACAGTTGCTGTCCTGGGAAACAATTAAGCTTCTTGTTGACATCAGACATGAGCATGTTCAAAGACAGGGGGTCAGGGAAACTCCCACTTAGCCCTGCTCCCAATTAGGGGTCTTTGTCCTTGATTATCCCAGACACACAACCATCAGTCTGACTGTGACACCTTAAGCTGCTCACTGGGCAGGTGTTTACTCTGATCCCTGTCTGGGTGATTACCCCAGCTTGCTGGGTAATTATCCCTTGTCTGTGTACACCTACAGCAACTTAGGGGTGTTCTCATAAATGTGCACATTTCTCTGGCTTCTCCTGACCATGTGACCAAACTTTATATTTTTGAATCTTGTGAATTCACATACCACCCCTTACTGAATCATTTCCAACAGGACCCCCTTGGGGTATTCTAGGGCAGAGGGTATCTGCCCACCTTTGATCTGGCAATGTCTTCCAAGCAATAAAACACTTACAAACATTAAGTGGGTATTTACCCCCTGCCTGCATTTGCATTCCACAAAACTGTTATCTCACCCCTATACAAGCAGGACAGGGGTAAATAAGTAAAGGATGGACCCACCAAGCCATAACACCTTCTGCATGACAAGTTCAAAATGGCAAGTTACATCAACTGGAAGATTTCACAGCATATAGGTCCACCAAAGGTTCATAAACACAATGAACCTGCATCTATCGATCTTTATCATAGAACTGACTTCAATCTACAAATCTGTGGACTTGCAAGTGTCATTAGCTTCGTGTTATTGATGTGTGATCGACTTGCACTAACCTTGCTCTATTACATAGTGAATAATATGTTGCCAAATGTGTACTGGATATAGTAAACATATCAGTTTGTGGACAGATTGACACATGCACAGTTGATAAATTCATATTCTTTACCATGTTAAATTTCATATGTCAAATGTAAACAAATTGTAATGGATATGGTAAACAGATCACTAGTTTGTCCAAAGGTTTCACAATAAACTAAATAAACATGTACAAACAAAGAAACATGAAAATAATTAATCACAGATGGACCTATAAAATAGAATGTTACGAGGACTGATTGACCAATAATTACACATGCACTGTTGATAAATATATATATTCATTACCATGTTAAAGTGCACACACAATAATATGTCAAATGTAACAAAGATAAATCGGTGACATTTTCAGTAGCAACACTGTGAAATGTCACACGTATTTCATGACTCTTCATGTCACAGCTTCCAAACATAACCAGTGGAATACTAAATTGTACAAATCCAATGTGAGTCTTTCACAATAGAAACACATTCCCGACAATGGAGTCAAGTCACTGTCCTGAGTCATAAATCACACATTAGGAATCTCACCTGTCAGTTACAGAAGGCTACAGGTTGTGGCATTCTGTTGTATTGAATCAGTTAGTCTGGAAGTGTGACATAATCACACTGTAACATAATAGTAATTGGGCAACCAGTAACAGAGTCTAGACTGTTATGTATTGGCAGACCCACCTACCCACATAGTATTCCCAGAGTGGAGATAAACTGGCTCTCTATGCATACAAAATAAAGTTAGATACAAAACACTGTGTACACCTACTGCATGTTGTCATGGTAAGTCAATGAGTGGCCACATGACACTAACTAATTATCATTCCAAATAACAGAGTTATACCTCTAGTCTGTCATGTGTACTGAGTGACAGGAAATTGTCAACTGGCATCTATGAATTAACTCTAAGACAAAAATAACCATTGAATGCCACCATAACTCTTTGCACCAATTAAAATGTTATTCAATGAAAATCTGCAGAAATCAAACAGAAATACTACCATAATGTCAAAATAATATTGTGGGGTGAGTGAGTACCTGGCTAAAGTACTTGAGTAATGAGCACAGTTATATGCAGATTAGGCACTGTGATATGCACAGATATGAATAACAAGTACCTTGTCAAAGATAGTAGTCTAAAATAATCTATGTGACACAGGAGCTCATGTAAAACACATGCAAAGTAACTGTAAATACTCAAACTAACAAGTAATAAGCACAAGTTTTCAACATGAAACATGTAATAATATAATGTAAAATTAAAAAGCACATGTACAAAATTCACTTACTTTGAAGCATAGTTTTTGAAACATACATCTTGACCCACGAGCTATGAATCGTGGTCACGTATTAGTGAATCTCAAACAAATAAATAATGAATCTTGGAGGCATCAACAATACATTCCATACTTTATGAAAAATCCGCTTTCAAGTAGCAACGAGTATGAGCAATAAATACCCCGCCCACTATGGGTAACGGAACATGCTACCTTTGTTTAACAATGCTGGGGAACTCACCCTGTAGTGGACAGTAAGTGGACAGTCAGTCTCTATCTCCAGGCCTCCCATCAGACACACCTGCACCAGGCCCCTGGCTCCACTATCACCAGATGTGACAGGCCTCCCAGCACAGCCACCAGAGCTACTGTGTTGAACAGCCCACCAGGGCAGGAGGCCATAAAGAGGCTGTGATGTCAGCAGAGCGTTACAGGACTGGCCAATAAAACAACAAGGCAGGCATGTGGAACCAACTGAAGGCTCTGGTCTGCTCGGGACATGGTCTAAACTCTATAAACATAAACCTCCCCCACAAAACACGTGTGGTTGTGATTGAACATGACCCATTCAGGGTCTTGGTGAGATACCTTGATCATGTTTTTGCTAAAACTGTCACTTCAAAATATTCGTGATCGAAAATGGAAATATACTGAAAACTCATATTATAGTAATTACTTTCAAAGTGGTACTGAGATAGCCACTGAAGTTATCAGCAAATATGAGAGGATATGTTTGTGTTATAAACATAACTTTAAAAAAAATATGTAAACATCATTTTATAGATTTAACAGCCCAGCTGTGATCACAGACAGTGCCTCAGCATTCGGTCTCCTTGCATGGCGATTTTATCATTCCTGAATGTTTATTATCAAGTTGGAATTACAATTTTAGTACTGACTTCTCCTTAATATCAAATTATATAGTTTGATCTTAGTTTGATGTTTGAAGCACCACTGATAGTCTTCACCAATTTGATACTAAATGTTATCATTATTACTAATACTTTCAATTTTCTTAACAATCGCCATATTATATGGAATATATTGTTCATGGCTCCAAGACTTTGTTATTTTGTAAGAAATTTGTTTACTTTTTACAAAAATATGCTACAAATAAGTACATTTCTTACAAATATCTCCATAGTGATAATAACAAAAGCAATTACAATAACAAATCCGGAAAATCACACTGTGGAAAAAAAACATGATTTTACTGCAAATAAATCTGAGGAGCTGTCATCCTAGTACAGATATGTGTACTTAGGTAAAACATAACATCAAAGAAAATGCTTACATTTACAGTGTGAATATTTCAGTCCATGTACTCCTGTCTGCCCAATATTTCATAACTGTTTTATTATTGGTATAGCTCCTGTAATAAACGCATGGCACACGGAGGAAACCACGGAATTCTTCGTGAGATAGTGGATCACGATCCGTCAAGGAATTCAAGAGGTTTCCGGAGTCACTGCTGATAAACACTTTATAACGTGATTGCACAGACACGTACAATGTTATATATAGCTCCCTGGAATAGATGACTCCTCTTTATAACTGGTTCGCGGGATATACGGAATATACTGAAATTCCAGTAGTCTTCTATAATATCGTTTTCTCTCTTCATAACTACAGTAAAATTCCCCAAGGTGCCAACCTAGAAAAATGGCCACTTGAAGAATACAGCCACTGTCAGAGTTTGTTTCAATCTTCAATAAAAAATATGTTATAAAATTATGTAAAGTGACCACGCATTTATCCAGTAATGGAGCCAGGTTTCTGTCTAAAATTCCAACAAACTCCAATGTTCTCTTAAAAAATTCTATTAACAATATGTCAAACATTCACGGCAAATTAATACCAACAAAATCCCAGAGTCTGTTTTAATTTGTGTTATCAAATGTTGAATAAGAAAACTGAATGCCTTTTCAAATTACATACTGGATACAGTTCTGCTACAACTGCACATAGATGTATTACGTGAGAATCCTCTCCAATCAGGCCACCCTTTTAATCAGGCCACTTTGTGTCAGTCACTTGGGTGGTTGACTAAGAGGGGTTGTCCTCCACAGGGCACCTTCTACACTGACACATCTACAAGGTGGTCTAGCATGGCCCGCCCCTGTTAAACACCCCCTGAAGCACCCCAGTAGAGCCACATTCCCAAACAATACACCCCTGGGCACGAGTTCTTTAAGAGTTTTCTCTCTACTGTCTCTACCAGATAAACCTGTGGGGCACATTCAGTACTGAAGGCACAATGAGGCGTTCCGCCGCGTATTCAATCAAAACATCTAGATTTTGTGAAATGTTTATTGTTATGATGCCCCGCGCCTCACTACAATTAAACTTTAACGATTATGTCCCACGACGCTGTCAAATGTACAAGATTGACACCCTGGTGTCAGGATGAAGTACTTGTCACAGGACACATTTGCGCTGCTCGTTTCTTTAGGGCGTCTTCTCGATAAGAACACATCTTGACAGGTAATTGAAATCCTATTAGGGTAATGTCTTCACGGAATGTTCTACACATCCCTATTTTGGGCAGGTGGACCGTTTCACCCTGGCAAACACCCTCAGGTGTAGGGTGGACACCTCTGTTGGCATAAAACATACGGACATTTAGCAGTGATGTTTATTACAGCGAAAGTGAAATCACATTATACTAGTACTGTTGAAGACTACAGCACCAATAACCGTATTTCACTGGACACAAAATGTTCAATACGGCAAGTCACAGGTAATATGTCAACCCTCCGCCCCGTCTAATGCACACAAGTTCACAGGTATCTCACATGAAGATTTTCTTCATCAATAGACATTTCTGTCTATGGTATATCCAAGTTAAAAAATATTTAAAATATACCATGGCTCCATGTACATCAAATCAATGTCACACATCCCCTAAATGTTTGGGTTCTTATGTTTGGGCAATGTTTTTTAGCTATTCAGCCTTCCTTTACCCCCCAGCAGATGCTACAGATCCTATCCATGATTTTTGAGCCTAGCCAGGTCAACTAAAATTAGTCACGGTCTACAAGTGAGCCTGACAAATGAGATACAAATTACTGCTGCTGTCTAAAAGCTATAAAATTCCCTGGAAAATCCCCTCGTCAAAATATCAATATCCACAAAACAGCATTCAAGACAGCAAACACAGACATAAACAGGTGGTATACTATCCTGGGAACCTGTGTTTTGAAGGGGGTTCAAATATAGCCACAAACTCTGTCTTCAATAATAATATTGATAATAGTTAATATTATTTATACACTGTATACCTTGTAAAGAGAGCTTATGTTTATGGGTCTTTTACCATGGGTTCCTATAGATATATGCAATACAAATATTTATTTATATATTAGTACTCTAGAGGAAGATCAATGAGATACTAGAAAATCGAACTAGATGAGTGAAGTACTGCAAGGAAACCATCTGGCAGAGAACAGCAACACAAGATAGGCACCTGCGAAAAAAGCACTCTGGTGCCGTCACCCAACCATGGGACACTACAACTACACAATGATGACAATGATAATAATCTGACAGTTTTACATTTAATTCCAGATCCTGATGTCCATTAGCCTCTTCCTACGTCCAATCACTTCCCTGCACCATTGGAAATTACTGTTGTTCTTGTGACACTGTCAGATGTTCAGGAGGACTTTCCTACCACTCAGAGAACTGAGCAGTGATCAGATCTCCAGATGGTGCAGCTGTAAACGGGTGTAAAATCATAAAGTTGTAATGATGATAGCTGGCGTCTCTGGTTTGCTGCTCAGTGCGGACTGAGTCAGTCTGCGAAACTCTCAACACAGACGTTATGGTTATTCCTTCTGACGGCCGCACACCGAGGGTTAGATGGAGATAATGAAAGCAAGACGCAATTCCTGTTTCTCACTTGCTCAGATCCGGGAGGTCGATATAATGCATGCAGTTGGTGTATGCCAGGGGGGATGAAGGGTGATTAGTAGCACATGGAGGCATGCAATTATACCCTCACAATAGCCCTGAGTGCTGCTCTGAGTGGCTTTCTACAGGAGCCCTGACAGGCCTGGGCTGGTTACTAGGACATAGAGCTGTCATTTGATCTGTCAGCTAATCAGATCAATACAACTCTATTACGCTGGATATGGTCATTTTGTAATTGCCCATTCCACTGACAACAGTGTGCTTTATTGGAGGCGTGACATAATGGCATAGTGCTGGGGCATGGTGCATATGTGCCATAGTGCAGTACTGTATGGTGCATGCCATAGTGCAGTACTGTATGATGCATGACAGTGCAGTACTGTATGATGCATGCCATAGTGCAGTACTGTATGATGCATGACATAGTACAGTACTGTATGGTGCATGACATAGTGCAGTACTGTATGATGCATGACATAGTGCAGTACTGTATGATGCATGACATAGTGCAGTACTGTATGATGCATGACATAGTACAGTACTTTATGGTGCATGACATGGTGCAGTCTTGTATGGTGCATGACATAGTACAGTACCGTATGGTGCATGCCCTAGTGCCGTACTGTAGTGCCTTGATGGTGCATGACATAGTACAGTACTGTCTGTAATGCCTTGATGGTGCATGACATAGTCCAGTACTCTATATCATGTTCTCTCTATTCACGTATGCGGTTCTTAGGATTTTAGGAAAAACATACCCGTATTGGGGTCACCTCACGACTGGGGTCACTTTCATCTGGTCCTTTTGGCGACCCTAACACTGAGGTTTTACTAGTCTGTGACCCTTGGCTCACAAGCGTGCACATAGAATGACTGCCATTAAACCATTTCTCTGCTGGTCCAGTGGCACAAAAAGTTAAAACAGGTCTTGTCTGCGCGTAATTACACACAGACATATAATTACTTACAGACATAACTACTTACATACATTCCAGCTGTGGCATCTGTCTGTGATCATACCAGCATGTATGATACACATCTTCTCTCAACACACGTTACCAGCAAATAATGCTAACTGAGCACCTATCTGCAAATTGCCTTTCAGCGTAAATTCTCCTTTCCAACTGACTGATACAGACATGTGATTAACAATGTCATGTTCTAAAGTGATTCTGCCAAAAAAATTATAATACAACATTTAACTACAAGGGCAATTGCTGGCTTAAAACGAGTTAATGATAACCATGATAATCAGATATGCAAGATTTTTTAAATCCATATTTTTTTCATTGAAATTCTGTCCAAATCAGTTTTAAATTAAGTCTTGTTATCCAGTGATTAAGCAAGTGGACGCCATTCCTTCTTGGTCAAGTGTTACCACCTTCAAGTTTGTTATAGTCTTAATCTCATTTCTGCTGACCATCGAGTTCTGGTGGTCTACAATTACAATGCCACAGTGGCTCCTCCTGTTGAGTGGCTTACCACTCTATTCAGGTATTGTTTCTACTTTTCTCCAACAGATAGAGTGAGACGTCAGTGATTTCAGTGGCTGTATATAAGTAACTCCATTTTAGTTTTCTAACATACATTGCCCATTGATTAATTTTACGAAAAATTATATCTATGAACATAGAAAATGTGACAGAATGTTAATTCATGAGAGAGGACACAGTCAGACAGTTAACATATTTATATAGAGTTGATTGGTTTAAAGTTACCCAGAAGCAAACTTCACTAGGGTATTCAGACATGCAACGTGGCACTATTCCCCTGACTCAATGAGTTTGTTCTGGGTCTCAGAAAGGACCTACTTATACAAACAGACCGTGGTCCACTGGGGACACAATAATTTGCACATACTACCAGAGACATATGTGTGAGAACATGGGCAGCTGGGGCCACTGCACCAGGTTAATGAAATCACAAAACATACGCGTAACATTGTCATTCTCACAGGTGACTGTGATTGGTTGACACTAACGCAGAAAAATCTATAACTCCCTTTCACTTAGGGGTTGTTTGCGATTATTCATGCAACCATTCCTCCTCCTATTAATTCTCAAAAATTTTAGTTGAAAATGCTGACAGTTTTCAAGACTGAAAGTCACGCGTAAGTGCCTAACAATGTCACGACACAGCTCATAAAAAGGGCATAATCATAATAATACCCATTATAATAAACAATTACTAATATGCAATTCTTAATTTCTCATAATAATCAAGCAATACTGCCACAATATGTAATAATAAATAATCATGTAATACTGTCCGATCAATAATATTAACAAGTATTTGGCAGGCTGATGTGTTGATTAAGAAAACCCAGACTTAATACCTTATCATTCATGAACACCCAGCACTAGCCACTCTGGAACTAATCTTCTACAATACAGAAAGCTGCCACTACAGCATGGTCCTACAGCACTACTGCCTGTGTAATATGTGGACCAGTATTAGTGAGAAACTCAGCTAAATAGACAGCCCAAAGTAGCGTATAAAGAGAGGTGGTCTGTTTAGTCTGTTTCACTGGTCATAATTGGCCTGTGCAGTAATGTCTAACAGGAAGTCTGCTGATTCGACCGTGTTAAACGCAGGAAAATGTTAAATCATTGTCCATCATTCACAGGGCATTACAGTGAACTATGTCTGCCTCAGCAGTACTGCCAATAATATTGCATTTATCAAGAAATAAAAAGTTAAAACTCAATTAAAATCACGTGTATTGACTCAACTATTTACTGATTTCAAACAGATGATAAATTTATGTCATTCCTTCTCAGTAATTTTAAGCTTTTCATTCAAAGCCCTCTGCCAGTTTTGCGAGTAACGTTTTGTCCAAATTACTTTTGTACGTGACTTTTTGTGTAACCTTTTCAACCTTTTCTGCCACTTTCTTTCCTATAATCAAAAGGTTCAAATTATGGCTTTCGCTAGTCACTGGTGTGTGAAATTGTCAGGGGACCTGTAAGACACACTGAGTCCTGACTTGAGGAAAGTGATAATCATAGGAACCATTAGATTTATAGCAATCATGCACGACAGACGCGGAGTCACAAAGCAAATGCGCAGTCTCATCCAAAGTGCCTAGCTCTGTCTTACAAAGCCAGCCTCATTGTTGGTGGTGTTACATTAACACTGGTGAATAAAGCGACACTGGGAAGGATTCTATGGGCTCACAAAATGTGGTACCACTTCTATTCACCACTCCCAGGGTGATCAATAGGCTCAACTAGGCCAGTCTGCAGATTAGTGGCAAGTCTGTGCCAGAGTACCTTTGAGTGGGTATTGACTATTGAAGCAGAGTCTGACTGAATGTGTGAAATCTCACGCTCTGTGACCAAGTGCCCTGGAACATTGACATCCATGTGGGTCATTACACAAAGCACCATTTGACAATGCAATGTGTGCACATTTCACGTTAGTCTGCCAATAATAGTTAATAATTGTAATAGTTCTGGATAATCACAATTGAAGTTTTGTCAAGAAAATTTGATTTTGAATATCAGACAGCCTAGGTGATATACAAGGATATTATATCTTTGATACCAGACAAACCGACTTTGAATTTAAGCTAATATTGTACTACATTTCTAAATACAATTGTTTATACATGGTAAATGGACAGTTGCCCAGTGGAAAGTTGCTCAGCGGTCAAATGAAAACATGGAAAATTTCTCCAGGGTAAACATATGGTTTACATTTCGCCCGCCTGTATCTTCAGGATGTTGAAGCTAAGTGGTATTCGGAAGAAGAAGAAGAAGACATGAAGGGAGGATAGTATAGGAACTAACTAACCATTACCATTGTTATCAAAAAGTAACTTTTTATTTATTATATTTATGAAATTTTTGTCACTTACAAAATGTCCACATTTTCATCTGACCAATGGGCACACTGGGCAATTGTCCACTGGGTAACTCACTGTGTCCAGCCATCAATTGTACAAAGAGGACCAAGAAGAAACACCACAACTGAATTACTCTAATGGTTGATTTGTGTCCTTATGCTTGAGCACAGACTCACCCTATACACATGTACAGACATACCGCAGAAGTTACACACCCTGCATGCATATACACCTTTCCTTTTATGTCAATGTTTCGGTAGACAGCTTACCGTTGGTAAATATTTACCTTAGACAGACATCTTAAGCAGTCATTATTAGCCCTCCGCTTATCATTACAAGCTTATCTTCTGACTTAGTTTTCATAGCCTGGCTTTTCCAGTGGCCCGTATCTAATCTGCGTCATTCCATTGCTGGCTGTCTGAGAGATCATTTTCTCCTTGAAGCTGTCTATTGTCTGCTGTCACTCCCTGTTCCTGCCTGCCTGGACCTATCTCTGTGAGTAGCCAATCTGCCAAGGTTGTATCACCTCTACATATACTACTGTAATAAAATGGTTATTCGTAAATTTAACTGACTGTGCATTCAATTGAACTTGACTGGTTGTTGACTTTCAAAAATGATATTTTTTACTTGTAAACAGAAATAAAACAAAAATGATAATTAACTAAGCATAAATAATGATAGTCATAATGGAAGATATAAAGAGTAAAGTAAGTTGTTATATAGCGCAGTATTCAGTTCCCAGGCCGGCTCAAAACAGATATAACAACTCTCATTGATAATAAAACATGTGGACATATAACTTTAGTATTTGCCTAGAAAAGTTGCTAATCATTAATCAGGTGCAAACATCATTATTGAGTGTAGAACATCACTATTCATAGAGATAATAACCCCACACTAACAACCCTTCACAGACAAACCCTTCTAGAACAAAAAACTCTCCCACACAAAAAAATCCTTCACATACACAACCCCTCAGCAATCTGAAGTTAGGATTCTGTATAAAATGTTGTTATTTTCAATTTGATAATATAAAGTTCTTACTTACTGACAGTACCAAATCTATTTTATTCTTTAAAATGCAAGTTTGCAATGAATCTATTTTTGATACTAATACATTTTAAATTAATTTTTCAGATCACACAATGCATGTACATTTCCCATGGGAACCATGTACAAGGGCCAAATCAATGATCACTGCTTTGAAGTTCAATAAGTACAACACAAGTGTTGTATTGTGATTTGTGTATCCTGACACACTGTGAGAGTATTGTATCATTACAAGCCTTGTGAGAAGTCGACCAAAACATGGAGCAAATCCCACATTATTTAACAATTTTGTTTGCAAAGTTTATTTCTGGGTCCAACATTTAAAGAGACATCCGGGCGCCCCACCAAGGGTGGTGTGGCCCTGTCTGTATTTCATTTAACTTTAATGCAATCTGAACTGTTCCCAAAACAGGTGTCATTAAGATCGAAGGGGACACATTCTGGGCCCATTGCCTATGACCCTAAAACTTCACAGCCTGTACAATAGCACCCCAGCCACCCACCCTCTCTGTCGGTGTCGCTTACCGTCTCTATAACCCTCCCAGGGTAAAAAATCGTCTTCATCAAAAACGTAATCACTGCTGGAGGAAGTGTGGGAATGTGATCAATCACCCTGGAGGGGTAACTGACATAATGGGGTGTCCCAGGAGGGTTGATATGTAGGGCAAAGGTGCCAGTTTGGGAACAAGGGAAGGCAAAAAAGGTTTTGGGGAAAAGATGGGTGCAATCCGTCATTGCTACTGTCAAGTGCACTAAGCATCCAGGGTGGAGGGTTTATTAAGTGGGTACATTTATTTTTCCTACCAGGTCCACACTTTAAGTTTTGCTGAAAAAACGTTCACAGTATCTTTATACAGATGTGCCAACTTTGTGATATTGTAAGTGCATCACCGCCATGGTGATGAGGTCAACTCACTTCCTCCTATAGTTCTATGGTCACTCACCTTGCTTGACCTTTGCCCTCTGACCTATCTATTGGCGATGTGGGTAAAAATACAATGGTTACTTCCCAGTTTTGACAAAGTATATATTTGTTGGAGGTGGAAGTTCAGTAGGTTGGATGTTGCAGCTGTTTCAAAACTTGAGTAATTTAGTTCACACAATGTTGCCCCACATCACACCACTGTTTACATGTCTTCCTGATCAGTGACTATCCGATAAGACAGTGCTAGAACTCCAATGATGGAAATACAAACAGCTTCTTTATGGGCATTTATCCTCCGGTAGGTGTACTTGGATGCCTCATATGGCGTGTTTACTTTACGACATTTGCTTGATTAGATTTGCTGGGGACAACATGTAATAGTTGCTGTGCAACACATGTTAAAAAGGCACATGTATATAAATTAAATGACCTGCTTTTCAGAAAGGATCACACTCATTGTAAAAACCATCTGAAATGAGTGTTTATGGTGTTCCATTTCTGCAACTGGGGCATCAAAGCCACCCCATCAACTGTCACCAGAAATAATAACCGCCGATAAAAACAGCCGAGAGACGTGAACAGCTGAATGCTAGCTCGAAATGCAGCAGGTTTTCAACTGGTACTTTTAGCATCTTTAGGAGGGACACTCAAGCGAATTCCTCGTGGCGACTTTATGGTGAAGGCATTTAACACTTTCAAGTGTTTTTTAAATGCTGTGTCTACTCGCTGTTGACTGTTTTTGCAAGGTGGGGTGACTGTGGCTGACGTATGATGTCACACTGTCTATCAAGTATGTAAGTTTTTGTCATATCTGGTTATATATATCCTGATCAAATATAGTGTGTTCACAATGTTTTGTGATGTTATATTTACTTACCCTGGGGCAGGGGTACTTTTCCGTATTCTGTCTGTTTAACTATAAATTTTCTAATTGGGTGCTAAACACATTTGATGAAGAAGTTGTATACATTCACACACAAACAGACATCACATGCATTCACGCACACACATGCACATTGCACACAAGCATGCATAAACTTATATCAGGGATCAAAATTAACATTCACCCCCCCGCCACCCGAAGGGGGTAAAAATACCTATGGATGCTTTGGCTTACACCAGTATCCTGAGAAGCTAAGATTTCTCGACTTGTTTGATTAGGTAAACTAATTACATTGTGTTCTCAGTTATGAGTTATAAAATTTTCATTTATTTATTACTTTAAAAAAAAATAATAAGATACACACATGTCTACCAATGAATATGCATGAAAGTTTGCAAATAAAATCACAAAAAGGGGATTAGTGATTTTTCATGGGGATGAGTGACATACTATGGCTACAAGTCCCTGGGTTAAATTATTATCTCGATCCGCTGTATACACAGAATTATACACACCCACTCTGTTAGTTATATTTTATGTTTAAACGTTAACTGGTCTGTCGAGAGGTGAACAGTAAAGTAGTTTTATGTACCATTTTATCGCAGTGTTTTACAGCTGTTTTACTTCGCTCCTCACCGGAAAGTTGCGTTTTACGACACATTTTAATCGCAATGAGGCAGTATATGACATTTTATTCCTACAAACCCACTGACAGCTACGTCTGTGTCAAGAGAGCTAGATTCCACAGAGTGGGCGGATGATGATGCTATGATTCGGAGGCTGACATAACTATAAAGGTGATAAGGAAACTATGTCCTAAATAGACTACATTATAACTTTATATATTCATAACAAACTTAGGCATTTGGAGATTACAACATTCTTCATCAACAAGAATCTGACCTCTTTGCTGGGTCATTAAAAGTCTACATATCCGACATAAACACAAGGGCCAAACAAACAGGCTCACGTTAGAAGGCCTTTTGTGTGCCTTTTAAGGTGGAATGCCAATTGAATTTGAGGCGCTGGTATTGTGTACAGAATGATAATGTAGAGAGGCTATTCCAGCTGACAGTACATCTTGAAGTAGCTGCTATGATGGTCTCGACTCAAGAATCACAGCCAGTGCCTTGTGTCGTCAAGTATCAGTGAAATGTGTTGTTGACATCACTTGAAGAAAGCAATGGCAGAAAATGTCTAGTTATGTGCAATTTTTTATTTTGCAAATTAGTTGCAGAATGTGTGTGTGTGTGTGTGTGTATGCGTGTGTGCGTGCGTGCGTGCATGCGTGTGTGCATGAGTGAATGTATGTACAGTTTTTTGTGCACACAATAAATAATGCATGAACATGTGCACAGCACTGTGCACACACATAAGTGAATGTGTGTGCATGCATGCACGTATAAACAAGCGAGAGAATTAATGTTTATGCACACACACACAGGCATGAATTTGCACAAATTATGTGCATGTTTACACAAACATATGTGTTTCCTACACCTCTCTCTGCCTGTATACATGTACATGCCACATGTATGTAATCATTAACTTGTCTGCTCAAACACATCCATCATCAATTAAAACAGGATCTAACTTCCTCTGCAGACAAAAACAAAACTGTCTTACTTTTAACAATTAACATAAACACATACAAACTCCACCGGTTGAGGCAAAGTGAAGCTGCCTGACCTGTTAAGTTATACTATACTTAGTTATTTTCTTCCTTCCTCAGTTTGACACTGACTAATTATCTGTGTCCTATCCAAGGTTCAGCTGCATCCACAAGTTCACCAGTTTCTCTCCTCCACGTATTCCAAAGCTTATAACCTCAGACCTTTCTGGACCGGACATCTCTTCATCCATCATTGTCAAGTCTATAAGTATTCATTCATCCCTCCATCTATTTCTTGCACTCCTCAGTTCT
The DNA here is from genome assembly GCA_964017155.1 of Oasisia sp. SBJ-2009. NCBI lineage: Eukaryota > Metazoa > Annelida > Polychaeta > Sabellida > Siboglinidae > Oasisia > Oasisia sp. SBJ-2009. The sequence goes on from OZ024860.1 coordinate 4,828,772, forward strand.
CCTATTATTCCTGACGTCGGTGCGTCCATTCCGTTTAGTTTCCACATTAGTTTTCGCTCCACAGCGACCTCATTAAGAGCAGGTGTCAACACACTGAACAGTTCAAAGAAATGTTCACCACTTTGTTTTGCTCCAAAACATGGTGTGGGACATGCAAGTTTTAGTTTTCCAAGATGTCTTCCAAGACTACAGCCAATAGTGAATGAATGAATACCCATTGGATTTGACTTTAAATACATGAAAATGCCAAGACATTATCCACTATGATTCCTAATTATACATTATCCACCATGCTTCCTATTTAATGTGCATTAGTACATGTTTCACTTTACAGGTGGCACCACTGTAATAACTTATTTTACCCACAAATCAAAATGGAGACCAAACCATCCAAAAGGCTTCTCATTCTTTGGGAAATTACACACTCATACACCCCTAAAAAGCGTTTTCCCATCTATTTTTTTCCAGTTTGCACCGAAATAGTCACAAAAATAGAATATATAATTAGATTATAGCTGGTGTTCCATGCCAAGGGTTCCCAGTCAACCTCCAAATGATAAGAGGATGGACCAAAGGGAATTAATACTGTATCAGTTCTCTACAGATTCCCCTGGGTGGGGCAAATTCATGCCCAAAAGGGCACTAAAGGAATGGTCATTTTGCCCAACTTAAATAAACAACTTGTCATATCACTGGGATGGCTGGAATTACGTGGGGGCCCAGTAGAGGGTAACTATAAAGGGAGACAGAAAGGTGAACCAGGCTTATATCCAACAGCCTACATGTTACCTATGGGGAAATGTAATTAATGATCAATCTTGTTTTAAGATACTATTTCCAAAGAATACTGTCAAAGATTTGAAGACCTAATAGGTCTAGTGAAAATTTAATTCAAACAAAAACCTACTTCAAATGTTCAAATGCAAAATGTTTAAAACTTACTGAAACTACAATATCTACACTCTGCTAGTTCTGTCTGCCACTAACAAAACATGCGTGTTTTGTATTATTGTTGCGAACATGACGTGAAGTCAGAAACGTCAAACCGGGAATAATTCCCAGCCCTGTTTCCCGGTGATGCCAATCATCAGCCTCCAGTCACTCACTGACAGTGACTGTCTGGGAACTGGAAGGCCAATTAATACAAATTATATTGCAGATGCAGAACAGCAGTGAAATTGCCATCATTACACGGACTATCACAAATCAAGCATTCTTCCCTGGGCAAGTTAATGAAGCGCAGTTTATGTGACATTTGATATAGCAGTGCTGTTTCCACTAACTGTTTCTATATTTTCTTCTACACCTTAGAAGAAAACTTATAAATTATCAGGCTAACTTAGAGGTTTGTTTGCTGAAAAATATTTGTTATATTTTTATAATGTTTCTGTTTTTCCGTTTATTATAACATTTTATAATCAATGCTTCTCATGCACTGATATGTAACAATTGTAACACTATTACACTGTTACACACAGTAAATGATCACATTTACATATGGCAATTAATGATAATGCCTTACAGTTACATACACAATCTGTAATCAACTGAAAAAGCAGCAAACTACATTTTTGTGTATGGGTTTGTAAAATATGATTGACTAATTCGAAGAAACATTGGAGGACAATATATGTTATATACTGAATATATTAATTCATTCATTGTAGTAAAGATTATGTCAATTCCTTGTTGTTGTAAAACTTTAAAAAATTAAAACTACTTAACTAAGTTAAATCCAGTATTCAGCTGACTCAACACATGTAGAACATATTCCACCATGTCACACAGCACGGCAGCTATTTGTTAGAACTACAACTGCAATATCGTCTACAACAATTCCACAATACACAACTGAATGAACAAACGTATTCGGGAATAAACCGTTTTGTTCAGGCAATGATTGAATGAAGCTTCACATGCCAAACAATGGCAGAACTCTGGCGGTAAATTGCTCGATAAATCGATTCATTCAAACGACTGCAAGTTGATTGTACCCTGCGGTCTTCCACCCTTGAAACTGTATGTATTAAACGTTTAATCACGAATGAGTTATGTGAATAAATAAGACTATAGCGAGTGTCCAACGTTCTTACCTGTGCTGGACCCAGGCCCGCGTAAAATCCAAATCCTTGCCAGACGTTTCAACAACAATTCTAGACGCGCCGTCAAATCAAATGAAACCAAACCGAACTTCCTGCTTTGATGTTTGTGTTGGTTCGCCCGAAGTGTTAAGTCCGTCTGAGGTGCACTGGCGTGGCAACTCTCGGCTGATGTTCAGAAGATAAATGTAGTCACTCGCCCTATTGAGCTGCTAACTGTTCACACCCTGCTCTCGTAGAGGCATCGAGCTACTGAACTCACAGTGCTCGGTGACAGGGCTTATTACCATTCAACGTGAGGCCAAGGCATGGAAGTCGTCTGCTTCTGCTGTGAAGGCACGCGGCAGGCAGACGCCGCTCAGTTTGTGAGTGCTACAGGTTAGCCGCAAGGGTTTGTGTAATTGGATCCTGGGGTCTGTGTCGTAGGATCGTGTGGTTTATATAAAAAGATCATACGGTTTGTATGTAAGGATGGTTTTGTATGGAAGGATGAGGTTTTTATGAAAGTATCATGGACATGGTAGGATTATGGGATATACATGGTAGGATCATGGTGTCTTTATGGTAGGATCATAGCGCTTTTGTAGTAGGGTCACAGTGTTTGTTTAGCAGGATAGTTGTGTGGTAGGATTGTGGAGTTTTAAAGGATTATAGACTTAATTTGTACAATAGGATCATGATCTTTATTTAGTAGAATCATGGCGCTTGGTTACAGGATCATGGTGTGTGTGTGATTGTATTGCTGGGTATTCATACATAGATTGACGGGTTCTTGAAGACAGACCAACATGTTTATGTTGACATATCAACGTATTTATCTAGAGAGAATAAATTAGTGTAGATAAATCAGTTTTTCTGACGATTGATCTGTGTGTTTAAGCAGACAGATCGCGCTATTTGTGTAGACAGATCAATACATTTGTGCAGGTATCTGCAGCTACAGTAATACGTTAATACCAACAGTTTTTTCTTGGCCCGTACGTCATCTTATCAAGTCGCACAAGTTCTGCTATTCCTACACCATATAATACCCTGCTAAAGACCTACCGTAATGAATGCCACACGGCTGGCCGTATCAGAGTGTAGCTCTCTTCTATATTCTATGCACAACACACAACTCGCTACCGATGTTTTTCATGTGACAGTAACGGTTTGGTTTACTACTGAAGCTACACGTCACCCGTCAACTGACAGATTCTGTCAAATCACCGCAGAAGATTGGCAAAAAGCAGCAGTCAAGTCAATTTACTACGTCTTTGTGCATTTTTTACCCAGTCGTGTGAACGTCACCGTACTTCTTTTGAGAACGTAGTAGACGGTGGTGTGGCCGTGTCAGTTTCAGTTAGATTACTATTTCGGAGTCATTAAAATTATGCACTTTTTATCATCCCAATATTAGTTTTCAACCCAGTTATAGCAATACAACCGTAATGATTCAAGTGCCTTCCTCGGAACTCAGTTTATGTACATTTGTGCAAATCATGTTCGTTAACACTCAATGTAAGTTTTATGTCACTGTGTGAATAGTTTAATAGTACTGTACTCACAAAATTGCACATACATCAGAGGGCACTACTGTCTACACTCTGAGATATGGAGATATTATACATTTTTATGATGAATGATATGATTTTGTTCATCAAATATGACACCTAATGCCAGACAGAAAGGTTTAAAATGTAAGCACATCAGTTTCTTTTCAGTTTGACATCAACACCAAAATTTGTATCTAAGAAAGAAAATGGCTAGGAGGAAACGTTATGCATATGTTACATATTACATCTATTACACGTGTTACATATGTTACACACATTACACAAGTCACATGTGTTACACATGTCAGATGTGTTAGATGTTACAGCATCACATAGGTTGCATATGTTAGATGTGTTGCATATATGTTAATTATTAATTCTGTATTAAAAATTCACAGGTAATCTTATGGTCAATGTTTTTGGAAATATATAAAATGAACAGTAATACCAGTAGCATTTCTGTTCACAAAATATGGAAAACAGAAATGTGGTAAAAAGACTACAGCTAATGGTATGTGTAATTATTTGAGACAAGCACTCTGCAGCGGCAGTTCACTGAGCAAGTTATATGTTTTTTAAACCAACTTTGTTGCTAAATGTTATCATTAATTGCCATGTGTCCTATGCAATGCTCAATGGATTTATTTTTTATATTATACACCAGTTTATTAATTGATGTTATCAGGAAAATGATTATTTTTGCACAATGCAGCAAAAAAGTATTATATACAAAGATAGCTAGCATAAAAAAATAAGCAAAACATGTTTCCATAGAATTATGTGTTGTAGCAAAAAATGATAACACACCAGCATTTCTAATGTGTTTGTAGCAGCAATCAACTGTGTACGTTATCTGCATTTGAGTTGTAGTCAGTTGATCTGAGGATAGGAACTCTCCTCTCTTCACAGCACTCAATAGCTCAGGGCTGTCACTGTCAGAGGTTATTGGTGCACTAACTAAAGCCAGAATAAACACTGATATTCTCTTTGGCCTAATCTACAAACACCCATTGATACACATAAATGCACGCATGCATACACATCTATACATACATGCATGCACACCATTCACAGTATTACACACACATGCATGAATGCCAGCACGCATGCATGCGTGCATGCACACAACACACAAGCATATTCCCATGCCTCAGACACACCCACATGCATGCAAACACGCACGTGTACACAGTACACGCACACATGCACGCACACGCACACACACACACACACACACACACACACACACACACACACTTCCATGTAAAGTACATTAGGAAAACCCGCCCCGCGCAGGGCCTTAGTACACACACACACACATGCACACACGCACGCACGCACGCGCGCACGCACGCACGCACACACACAACACACACACTCACAATTCTGAGGAACACATAATTCTCCCCAAGACAATTTTCCAAACCCCTTTACAGCCCTAACCTCACCACTTCAACCACAGGGAGGGTCTAACTGCGGCTGCCAATGAGGGGATCCATTTCCCTAGCAGCCAGAGAAGGTAAATACAAAGATAGGGGTGCGGTGCAATCACAACCCTCCACTTACTTAACATTGAGCAGACTCAGATGTTATTTCAGACAGATTGTCACTTGACGTTGAAGGACACCCAATATAGCTGGCCTGGCTAAAAACCTGTAAACAGGAACGAGCATTCTGAGGTTTTGATAATGGCATTCTTACATTTCTGGAATAATCCACCGATCCGGGTAGATATAATTTCCAGCATGACATTATCTTTGGGGTTTCGACAGTTGAGGGTCTTGTATGTGACTGGTTTATGCGGAGACCACCCACTGTTCTGTGAAGTACACCTACCTAGGACCCTAAATAGTCAGGTGGAACCTGGGGCAAGACTAATTATAGAAAGATCCATTCCAGTGGACATGACATAGAAGTGTTCTTTACAGCCACCTGAGCCAGGTGACAATTTTATTGCCTGATTGATATGAAAAGGACATGTTTCATTATAGCCAGGTGATTTTATTATTTGATATGTATTATTTTTTAGTAACTTGTGTTCTTTATAGCAAGGTGGTCCCCATTCCTAATGTACCTGACATAAAAGTGTTCATTATAGCCAGGTGACCCCCATTCCTCATGTATTTTCCTTAGAAGTGGTCACTATAGCCAGGTGATCCCCATTCCTAATGTACTTTACATGGACGTGTTCACTATAGCCAGGCGATCCCCATTCCTAATGTACTTGACATAGAAGTGTTCACTACAGCCAGGTCATCCCCATTCCTAATGTACCTGACATAAAAGTGTTCATTATAGCCAGGTGACCCCCATTCCTCATGTATTTTCCTTAGAAGTGGTCACTATTGCCAGGTGATCCCCATTCCTAATGTACTTTACATGGACGTGTTCACTATAGCCAGGCGATCCCCATTCCTAATGTACTTGACATAGAAGTGTTCACTACAGCCAGGTCATCCCCATTCCTAATGTACCTGACATAAAAGTGGTCACTATAGCCAGGTGATCCCCACTATAGTGGTCACTATAGATCCACATCCCCTGGTGTATATGTGTTTGTGATAGTCAGGATGCTGTTACAGCTGTATATCCATATCACAGAGGTGTTCGGCAAAGCTAGGTGATTGAATTAGGTGATGTCCATGACAGAGAGGTGTTCACCAAAGCCAGGTGATACTTGACTCAGGTGTAATCCACCCATCAACTGGTCGTCTTCTCCAGGCCACACACAGAATTAGTCTAGCACTTGTCTTATCTAATTCACCATCACCTCTATCAAAAAACCTTAATTCCGAAGACCATCAACTTGACTATAACTCACGTGTCTCATTGCATGTATTATATCTCCCACTCCCCAAAGCTGACACTAGTTGGTGGCTCCAGAGACAGAGTGACTCATGACTCACAAGTGTCACGCTAAATCATGTGTAACAGACGTTCCTGCTGCTGCCATGTCAGTCTGTCACTTTCTTGTCTGTCTTTCTGTCTGTGTGTTTATATGTCTGTGTGTCTGTCTGCATTTCTGTGTGTGTGTGTGTGTGTGTGTGTGTGTGTGTTTGTGTGTTTGTGTGTGTGTGTGTTTGTGTGTGTGTGTGCGTGCATGAGTGCGTGCGTGTGTATGTGTGTATGTGTGTGTCTGTCTGTGTCTGTCTGTGTGTGAATGTCTGTGTGTATATGTATGTGTCTGTCTGTGTGTGCCTATATCTCTGTCTGTGTGTCTATGTTTGTGTGTGTCTGTCTGTCTGTCTATGTCTGTCTGTCTGTCTGTCTGTCTGTCTGTCTGTCTGTCTGTCTGTCTGTCTGTCTGTCTGTCTGTGCATCTGTTTGTTTCGATCATCTACAACCTCAAGTACTAGTACCATCCATAATGCATTAATAAACAGAATTATGCAAAACCATTTCCAGACTACTAAACTACAACATATAGAAAAGCATTTAATGGTGAATCCTAGAGTTACAGATAATCTTCTCTCTGGCTACTGCACGGAGAACACATTATAGATAACCCCTCCCTATTGGGCCACTGTGTGGAACAAGGATTATGGGTAATCTCATCCCTGTCTGGGGATCTTTGACCAATATTATTTTTGGAGATGAGTTTCTCGAAATAGCAAGACCGTTCTGCGCTTGCTCTATAAAGTGGAGGTGGAGCCAAGGTGGAGCCGTGAAGGCGCCAACAGACGGAAGACACCTGTACAATGCACAGTCGAGTGGGTTTATGGCAAGTTCTGGGCCCACCAAACTAGATATCTCCTGCCTGTAGACAGTTCCCATGGTTTATGACCCCATAAACGACCCCAATCCCATAAGCCACATGTCAACGCAGATATGAAATGCTGCAGTTTGCTGATATTTACCATTTTTATGACAATAATAATATTCAGGTACAAAATAGCAAGATGTTTTATGTGACATTTATTTTCATTGAAAATAAAAGGTTTGTGTGTTATTTATTGATGGTATTATGTTGGTGTGAAAAAGAAATTTGTGGAACCTTTTGTGAAACAGGCATACATCCAACGGGCATATGGCTCTAAGTTTTGTAAATGAAAAACAAATGAAATATATTGTTCATGGCTCAAACGTTTTGTAAATTGTTGCAGTGGGAGTATAATGTGACAGTTGATCTGGTAAGATGACTGTCAGAACCACAATTTAAGGAGAAAAGGAGACTGGAGGGGAGACGGGGAAGAGGAAGACACATACTGAGAAGGAAGGACTGAGTGAGGACAGAGCTGAGACTGGAGACTTATTATACTGATTTATCTAATCTTATTTATTTACTAATTTTAGTAAATATTATTAATATTATCACATTGTGTCTTATCAAAGAACCTTTTAAGGAATATTACTTGCTTATTTATTTATTATTTAGAGTACCTATTTATATACTTAATTTATTTACTTTACCAATTTTAGTCTGATTAGTATTACTACAATTATAATGTGTCTTATTAACCGTATATATTATGGCTCACCAATCTGATTACTGTCATTTTGCTGTGTAACTGAAGAACAATTTCCATTTTTAATGTCATGTTTTAAATGGAAAATAAAGTCTTGAATCTTTGAAGGAGCCAGCAAGAGTGAGAAACAGTAGAGAGGAGAGATGGGTGTGAAAGTTTCCTTTTCCACCAGTGTTGGAAAAAAAGAAAACAAATTGCGGTGCATGTGTCAAGGTAAATGACACTCTAGGACAGATTTCACAAAGAACAGGTCAGACATCTACCAAAGACTTCAGCATAAGTAATTCAAGTAGTTGTCATTTTCGATTTGCTAAATACGTGTGTAGGCGTCATATGTTTTCACACACACATCCTCAGATTGACAGAACAAACTCAATTTGTATCTAATGATAGGAGGTTATAACACAACCGATATCATAAACACGTCTTTATATCAAAATACATTCCAAGTAGCCGTGGGTGATAACAGGTTTTGGCAGTTGCCCAAGGCACAGACTGGTGTATGTCACAAGGTGTCATCTCCCCAGCCTGTGTGCTTGTCCAGACCCCATCATGCTAATTCTATAAGCTCACAGAAAATTTCATCTGAATCCTACATTCCCTCCTAGCCATCTTCCCTAGGAGCATTCCTGTCTTTCTTGGGTTACATAATGTGATATGGCAGTTTCTTAGTATGGTCATGTGACCCACTGCAGCAAAGTCTGCAAAAATGTCAAACAGAATTTTGTAAACTGTTTGATTCCACGGATCTAGGGCTTCAAGATAATGCCCGTTTGTTTGATTTGTTTGAGTTTCTGATGTTGCTAAAAACTGAAGCAAATTAAAAAAAAGTTGCATTTTTAGAAAACTTTTCATTTTGACATATAATATTATATATATATATATATATATTATATATATAATATATATATATATATATATATACTCTTTAGTCATTTTTTTTTCATCTGTGGTTTTGTACATGGTAAATGAATGTATTTCAATAGTTTGAGATTGTTTGTTGAAGAAAGTAAATTAGACAGCAAACTATGGGATTATAAGGTATATTATTCTGCAAATATCCGCAACAGTGATGGGGCTTGCCATAGACAGTTATTTATGGTTCTGATAAGCAGAATAGGCCTGTGTGATTTAATATCTAGTTTGCTGTGGCATGTCAGAGAAAAGATGTCATCCATATTACATATTTTTTTTACAATATTATAATAATTATTAGATATCATATTTGTGTTTATTTTGGACAGTAATCTAATAAGGTTATTTCTCTGATTAATATCCTTGTTTGGCTTTGTGACTCCTGAAAATGTCCTCTCTGATGTTGTCCTCTGACTTGCTGTGATGCCGCCAAGGCTGGATGCAACAGACCATGATAATCTGTAGTAGAGCCCCACTTAACTTTGATGAGCATCTAATCATACCAGGGAAAGACAATTACGAGAACAAAGACACTTGATCAACTAATTAGATGTTACATCCAGTCAATATTATTATATAATGTCTGCCTTAATTACCAACAGGAAGAAATCTTGCTTGTCCCAGTAAATAAATCATTTCAGTTTGATTGATTGTACGCTGAAGTGGCACAGTGTCTGGATGATTTCTGTTGCATGCTCAAGTAATTATTTATTGTTACGTTATAACTCACCAAGATTATTCCGAGTAAAATATTAGTATCACTTAATTTAAACTGTGTGCCAGTGTGTTAGTGCGTGTGGGTGGATATAATTTATAGCACATTAATGTATATAATATAGCCCCAAATTCTGCTTCCTTTTTTAAATCCAACTGATCTATATGCAACTAATAAAATAACCTTTTTTTTAGAAGTTTTAAAAACCCAGCGATCCACATACCACACACATCACCTAAATTACTTGGCATCTGCTGTCGTCATGGCAACACAAATAACAAATCTTCTCAGGCACATTTTCTGTCATGCAGAAGCTTACCTTACATCCCTGACAGTCAGCCTTCTCCAGCGACCTATCTCTTCATATCTAGTTTCTCGAACAAAATGCACCAAACTAATTCGTCCCAAACCACGCACTATTTCTGGCAGAAATCCAATTATGCCAACGTAAACATCAGGATCAAGGACATAGGTGCTTTGATAACAGGACCCTGGCCCGGTCACCCAATCCCCTCTGACCAGTGCAATATACAAGGCACTGAGAGACAGGTAGACACACAGGCTGTCCAAATGGATTCAACCTGTTCACAAAAGACATTAATCATTGAACTGTATCTCCACACCTCCCTGGTGACTTATTAAGTTAGTATCACTAGAACATTTCACTTCAGAAGGCAGTAGGTCTGAGTAGGATAAACCATGACTTCATTGCTGCTTCTCAAAAGTTTGTCCCCATCTGTAAAATCAAACGTGTTGAGCACTGCTAAAACTGCATGACAACATTGAACCTGTAATGAATTTAGAAAAGAAGCTTAACTTGTATAGGCCGTATCATTCTTGTCGATCCATAATTCCACAATGTATAATGCAGTATTTTGAAACCTTTTCTACAGATAGACAAAATACACAAATTCAAACATTGTTTTTTATAACTGTTTCTGCTTCATTGACCACATCTTACAGTTCAGGTAGCTATACTTCAGGTAGCTATACTTCAGATAGCTATACTTCAGGTAGCTATACTTCAGGTAGCTATACTTCAGGTAGCTATACTTCAGGTAGCAGTGATTCAGGTCACATGTATACAAGGTAAAACAGACCCATTGCATGTTATGCTAAGGTGGCTTATGGGTATAGTCTGTACTACAGTTACTGTGCATCATGTGCCCTCTTGCACATAATACCCGACTAACAACTTGGTTGCTTTGTTTCTAATCTAACCATAATATAAATTACCTGGAGCACCGAGTTATCATGTTTGGTGATTGAGAATTTTTGCTAGTTTTTCTAGTCATATTTACTCATACGGTATCTAATTTTTTTGTTATTCTAGAGTTCGTATTAACTTTGCCAAGCAGACAGGCAATCTAGAAAAACATAACAGAACTCCTATTATAAAATGTTTTTAAACTGCAGCATTATCATACACAAAACTACTACCACAAAAAATTGCAAGAATTACTATAGCCTATATAAACTCAATTGGGTGTAGATATTTATAAAATGGTGTATATGTCCTCATGTATGTAATCTCCACACTCATACATACCACACTACTTGTACTGTATTGTCTAATATGTAGTCACATATAGCATCTGCACATAGTAGTCACATACCAATGCAAAATTAGTCAACACAGTCTTACCCAATTATAGATCCAATCCACCTCTGTGAAAACTTCAAAGCAAATTGTACGTTCATTGGCAATAATCACCAGATAATTGCTATATTACAATCAACAGAATGTTAATGATGTGTCTGCCAGCGCAAAACTGGCCTTAGGTCGGGTCAAACAAAATGTTTACTGAGGCACATACAGTTGTACATTCCTAACCTGGAATGTACAACTGTCTACCTAAAACAAACTTCTCAATGACGACAGTGCTCAAAAATGGCCTGTTTAGCAGTGTGTGTCCGTGGTCATAGAAATGTGAATTTAAGGTTATTTGAAATGTACTAATCTTTAAACTTGAAGTGTTAAAAATATAAGTTTTTAGATTTTGTGCAGTTTTGTGTTTTAAAATACTTTTATTTAATGTTGACTATTTGGGATCCCTTCAACTGCGTCTCTTTGAGGTTCTCAAAAACAGCTAATGGCGCCAGCTTGAGAATTACACCTGCATTTGAGGTTTTCTTAAACCTCCACCTGCATCCTCACGAGGGTCCCTAAAACCTCCACCTGCATCCTCACGAGGGTCCCTAAAACCTCCACTTGCACCCTCACAAGGATCCCTAAAACCTCCAACTGCACCCTCACGAGGATCCCTAAAACCTCCAACTGCATCCTCACGAGGATCCCTAAAACCTCCACCTGCACCCTCACGAAGGTCCCTAAATCTCCAACTACACCCTCACGAGGATCCCTAAAACCTCCACCTGCATCCTCACGAGGATCCCTAAAACCTCCACCTGCATCCTCACGAGGATCCCTAAAACCTCCACCTGCATCCTCACGAGGATCCCTAAAACCTCCACCTGCATCCTCACGTGGATCCCTAAAACCTCCAACTGCATCCTCACGAGGGGTCCCTAAAACCTCCCCCTGCACCATACTGAAGCTTCCTAAAACCTCGACTTGCACCCTCACGGGGATCCCTAAAACCTCCACCTGCATCCTCATGAGGCTTCGTAAAACCTCCACCTGCACCCTCACCAGGTTCCCTAAAACCTCCACCTTCACAAGGTTCCGTTAAACCTCCACCTCCACCCTCACAAGTTTTCCTAGAAACCTCCACTTTCACCCTCACAAGGTTCCCTTAAACCTCCACCTTCACCCTCACAAGTTTCCATAAAACTTCCACCTTCACCCTCACAAAGTTCCATAAAACCTCCACCTTCACCCTCACAAGGTTATCTAAAACCTCCACCTTCACCCTCACAAGGTTCCCTAAAACCTCCACCCTCACAAGATTGCCTAAACCTCCACCTTCACCCTCACAAGGTTCCCTAAAACCTCCACCCTCACAAGGTTCCCTAAAACCCCCCACCTTCACCCTCACAAGGTTCCCTAAAACCTCCACCCTCACAAGATTGCCTAAAACCTCCACATTCACCCTCACAAGGTTCCCTAAAACCTCCACCTTCACCCTCACAAGGTTCCCTAAATCCTCCACCTTCACCCTCACAAGGTTCCCTAAAACCTCCACCTTCACCCTCACAAGGTTCCCTAAATCCTCCACCTTCACCCTCACGAGGCTCTCTAAAAACGTTTAATATTATTATTGCTAAATATTGACCAGGTGGATCTGTAAAACAAATAATGACTAGTTTTCTTGTTATTTCACAATGACGTTGGTCTGTGGTAATTTGGTGACATATGATTAAGCCAGGGTGACCAGCAGTTGACATTAGGAGCTTCCAATGTGACCACAACTATTTTGTGGTCCCTGTTTAGTACGCTGATGTTTTCTCTGCCTCCCATTGAGTTTTAAGATACTGTTAATCTGCAGTCTGCCGCGACAAATTCATACAGACCAAAACCAATAACACAGACACGTTCGGAAATATCGCTAGACCACACATTTCTCGTAAATACACTGTGTAGGATAAAACCGTTGATAACGGCACACAGAGTAAACACTAGATTCACGATGTATCCAAATTAATCAGATACTAGTATAGCACACTGTAATGGTAATGTTATGTTGACATATAGCACGGTTAAATATTTTACCAGTAGATATGATTTAAATATGAAATCACTCAGAATGTGTTCATTTAAAAACATTTGTATATTTCACATAAATGTAAGTTGTGTCTACAATTTTACATGTGTAACCAACCGGCAACAGTAAAGTGGGTAATCTGTTATCAAGGTTATGACCTTTATGTGGAATGTTGCATCTTTTTTATTCCATAAACTCCACAAATTGATACACAGTTTGCTGAAATGTTTTCAGTATTTCTTATTTATGTATTGCTAGAAGATAAGCAAACTTAAAATAGGTCTCATTGGCTGATGTTGGCTATTGCATCTTAATATATATTTTAATAGTTTTTTATTACTCATTGACGAAAATAAAGTAGACATAATTGACAGGTAAGGTATGCATTTCCATCAAAATTAAAAGCATTCAAGAGACATCACATGAACTAGACAACTAGTTTTGCTCGCTTGCAAAATAGGCCTGAGTAATTTATAAGTGTAAGTGTTTGCATAATAATTGCAGCATAGCTTCATCTTTCCGAAATAAATCTATATATGGTTTCAAACTGTTATGCGTCAGTGATTAACCGCAAATTATCTACCAACAAACTTTACCAATGTCTTCAGCATAAACAGACTAATGTTTTCATCTATGGCTATGCTCAACCATCTTTTGGCTCTTAACCCTTCGGAACATCCGGATGCTAATCTTTGACCCTGCCACACGCTTTTACCACATCCTGAAACCTCTGCCCATATCTACCAGACATCTTGATTTCCGACAATATCCCGTGAAATATCTTCTGTAGTCTAGAATAATTACACCCCTCTAAAGTAAACACTGACTAAAGCCCTACAAGGGTCCGTGTAGGAAGCACATGGCAGCTATCGGGTCTGGGGAGTGTCCGATAGGAGCCTCACAGAGGGACCCTGTGGTGAACTGAGACCGCTGATAATGACGGCACTGGCTGTTTATTTGTCTTTTCTCTCTGGCGTCTCCAGCGCGCGCGCAGTCTGGCGCCATTTCAACGCCAACGAACCACAACATTCGCGGTGCATTACGGATCCACACTTCCTGCTCCGCGGCGGAGTCGGGGGATCAATGTTGTTTTGTCGTTTGTTACTGATAACCTGATGGGCAGATTTGGGAACTGACTGTCATATTTTGCATGCCTGTGGCTCACGAGCTCTGACCCTAATTAATACATTCTGTCGGAAATCCTAAGTACGTGTATGCATCAGCTGATGTACATTACATACAGTATAAGTAAATACTAAAATGCTCATATTTTCTAGCAAAAACTGCATCTTTGCTGAAGTTGCATTTATTCCGATGAACATGTAGTATAAGAAAAGACAACACACACTACTGGTGCTTTGTTCAAGTTTGCTAAACTAAAGAAGAAAAGAAGTTTTTAAAAGTCATCTTGCAAGCAAAAGGTTAAACAAGTTCTGCAGTGCAAGGCGTTTTGCCCAACTGATCGCTGATTTCACTAATATTTGTATCAACTAACTGGGGCAAGCATCAGTTATACAGTAATACACCCATGTGGAAACAAACTGGAAGGAAAGTTGCGATGAGAGTGAAATATTTACTAATAAAAAATTTGGCATAGCACAATTTGTTCAACGAAAAAAAACTACGCTACGACAACCGGTGGTTTTAGGCAATATAGGGCATTGTGACTGCGAATATAGTATACATTGTCATTGAGTCATAGTAGCTTCGATGGTAAGACCAAATCAACCGCACGGGACAGTTCGCGGCACCTGAATCAGGATCTACCCCAATTTTCCCGTCACAAATGGATACTTTACACTAAACTTAACCCTATTCATTCAACATTCCAAGGTATAAATTTATGTTTTGACGATAAATCGATAAATTCTGCGTCTTTTATGAAAGTGAAACACCGTTTTATTATGTCTACACGACGTTTCAAAAACTAGTTTACGTAAATTCCCGTTGATTTTTTACTACTAGGAGTGGTTACACTTTTAGTGAACAACATATCTGACTAACAGCCAATTTTACATGATATCCAGCAATCTTTGTATGAATTACGCTAAACGCTGCGGATGTCCAACTTGCGAGATATAATCAAAGGTAACGTCAGGCGTTCCTGGCAGCACAAGTGCTACCACCTGGTGTTGCTACACGTGTGTTACTTGCACGTGGT
Source organism: Oasisia sp. SBJ-2009 (assembly GCA_964017155.1). Taxonomy (NCBI): domain Eukaryota; kingdom Metazoa; phylum Annelida; class Polychaeta; order Sabellida; family Siboglinidae; genus Oasisia; species Oasisia sp. SBJ-2009. The sequence goes on from OZ024860.1 coordinate 4,844,328, forward strand.
GCCATCTGGTGCATTTGTCAAGACTTCAATAATTCGATGTGAACTAGTCTCGCTTAACCGACTGTCGTTCGGCTGCGGAACTACGCCGAGAAGACAGTCTGGCTACATTAACGGCTTTTGTTTGGGTAGCAGCCGTGATCTATAAAATGCTGCCACCTCACGGACACTGCCGTAATATATATTTTTATAAACAACTGCAAATGTGTATTTCTATTTATTTTGCGTTAATATAAGTTTAATTTTTAATAGTTTTTATAATACAGCATTATTTGATCAAAGGGTTTCCTTATTTAATTTGTATGCTATCCGTGTCGAGCTAGACAATGCTGCCACCTCACGGATACTGGTTAATCCTGCCGTAATTCTTATTTTATAAACAACGGTAAATTTGAATTTTTACTTACTTTTGTGTTAATATAAGTTCAATGGTGAATACTTTTCATATGATATTATTATCTTGTAAAAGTATATCGTTATTTTAATTTTTATTTCATAGTTGGCCTGAGAGCCAATCAGCGTCTCTACCCTAATCTGGGGTAAGGCTGCCCGGATGTAGAAACTTAAAGGGAAAACAAAGTCAATGTTTGGATGATATGGGATTAACAGAGTTAATAAAAAGTAACAACTTCCAACAACAATCATATTTTTAACGTCAGTGGTTTACCAGGAAAAAAATGTAAAACACCTAGACATAGAAAGTCTACAGACTACGCCATTTTAGAAACAAAATGACGTCAGAGAGTCTTCTTGGTCGGCGTGAACTGTGCATGCATATTATTATCTGTTACTTTCTAACCTAACCACGAAAACGACCGCCAACAGCCGCCAAACTTCTCCCCACATTTCTTACATACATATACATACACTACATTACAAAAAAATCACTTGTATTCGTCTAACGAAGAAAATTCACAACAGAAACGCAAATCTTGGCGAACGGCAACTCGACAACTTCGACTACCGTAAACTCGCTATTATAAGTTAGCTTTACACAAAATACCGCTAGATGGCGCGCGAATATTTATTAACCTTACTGCATTCGCACGCGCGAATTAGTTTAATTAATTATAAATAATATAATAATAATTAGCTGCATCACTATGATCTGCAGAAAATGCTAAACGGCAAACTAAGGCAACGCTTTGGTGATATGGGTCTAATAGAGTTGATAAAAAATAAAAATTTAATATACAAATATATAATGTTATTAGTTTATTTTATATAGCGCCAAATCCACAATTCTCTTCTATTCAACATACTGTTATTAAAGTATATGCAATAATAAGAATGCTACCCACAGGTAATATTTAAAAATAAATATTAAAAATACATGTGTCTGCATAATTATCCAAAATTGCCTATTAGTTATAAAAGAAAAAGGAAATTACGTGTTTTTCAATGAAGTCACATTGTTTATTTTATCAATATTTCTATAAACATCCCGCGTGTACTGCGAGCATGCAAGCTTATATTGCATAAGCGATGTTTTAACAATAATAACTAAAACAATAACATGTTAATATTACTGTTTTTAAATCCTTCTTTTTCTACCACCATAATATTTCCCATATATTCATATTCCTTTTTACATTTTAGTGATTTATTGTTCCGATAATTAATAAAGTGTCTTGTTCAAAAATAATAATTATTACATATCTGATGGTGGAAATGTCATTCATGAGTAGAACAAATAGCTTCAGTAATATGTTCTTATGCATAATGGTTGTGTATGTGCTGAATGAAAATTATTATTACGTCGTACTTATTTTACTACTTTAATTATTTATTACTATTAACCATACTTTTATATTCATTTATTACAATTGTTATGTAATTTGTATGTTTATTTATGACTGATAAGTCAGCTTAGTTAATGATATAGAAACATGTATTTTCATTATTTATTTTTAAATAATATTATCTGTGGGTAGTTTTCTCTTTATTGTATTTTTAATAGCATTATTTTGTAAAGCGCCACAAACAATTATGGATGTGGCGCTACATAAATAAAATATTATATTATAATAAAAAAAATTGTTTGTTTATTTAATATAGCGCCACATCCAATTTAAACTTGTTCATGGCGTTTTACATATATTAAAATGCTAAACAACAAATACACACCAGAAGAAAAAAACATAAATATACTAGAAACAAAAAAATAAAATATCAATATAAAAATAATAAAACTTATAATTTCCTGCAAATCATAGTGATGATAATAATTAATTATTATTATTATATTATTTATAAGTAATTAAACCATTTCGCGCGTGTGAAGTAAAACAATTAAATATTCGCAGTCAGAAACGTGGCGTCTAGCGGTATTTTGTGTAAAGCTTTTAAAAGCGATTTTACGGTACCGCTGGGCGGCCGAACAAGTTGTACTCGAGGTCTGCGCGTTTTTGTGTGTGAATTTTCTTCGTTAGAGGAATACAAGAGATTTTATTACATAACATAGTGTATGCATATGTATGTAAGATATGTGAGGAGAAGTTTGGCGGCTGTTGGTGGTCGTTTTGATGGTTAGGTCAATCAAATCGGGTCGTCTAGGATCCGCGCTGTGTCTGTGACTGTCCAAACGAATCCACCGAACCACTGTTTCAGTTCTGCTCGATTCATAGGTTAACAAGAAGACATCTTACTGATACTGTCTTTCACTGTACTATTACTATAAGCGTTTGAGAAACAGTGTGACATATTGATGTCGCGATTTCGTTGTAAACCGACGTAAGGCAACTTTTAGCGTACCGCTTGGCTCTCTGTTATGACAGCTGAACCAGCAGACGACTCTCTGACGTATTACTTTTCCAAACTGCTGGGTTGTGATTGGTTGCAAGGTCCAAGATGGGCCGGTTCATGGTGTCGGTGATTTAGCTAGATTTTCCCACTTTAAGACCACTTTCTGAGGTAACCACTAAGGTGAAAAATTTGATTGTAGATGCAAATGATTAGCTAGTGTAAACTCTTTTAGGTGCATAACAATAAACTGTTGTCTTTTTTTTCACTTTAAGCCCAGGCGGAGTTGAGGGGGTTTAAAAGTGCTGCCACCTCACGGAGTCTGGGTAACCGAGGCTAATAACGCCGATGCTCGGCTACGTAACTGGGTAACCGAGGCTAGATGTGAACACGCTCCATAGAGACGCGTTATACAAAGAAGTCACCCCTTAAAATGGGACGTTATCGATGTGTAGTGCAACACAGCTCTTCGGCGTGATCAGACACTTTCAGGAAGACATATAAGCTCACGTTTTTGCCTCAGTATCAATATCGCAAGGGTTTATATATATTTGAATATACTTTCAGGAGGATGTTTACGACTTTGAGCACTGTCTGACGCGTTTAGAAGAGGTGATAAAGATATCTACATAAAATAACGCACTGACGGACGGACATTCAATTTAAAGGGATACTCCAATCAGTCAGAGATTCACACAATTTTCTTACATCTTTATTATATTGGTTGTGCATAGTAATTGTGCACAAAGATCGTTAATAAACAATTAATTATAGTATAATTGGATCAGAAACACTCCATGTTGGATTCAGGGGGCTGCCATCTTGAGACTTATGCGCCAGTGACGTAAACCGCTTACGTCACTGCATGGCGCATGCACGTTCGAACATCCAACGTCTGTCCAATGGTATTTGAGGGGTCAGAGCACAGTTAGACTTCCTGGTCTAACCCATACGAATGTAGTACCTTAATAATTGTGTCATTTGAGATTTTGAAAAAATAAATTAATGTGAAATGAGTACCGTAGGACAGGCATACCAGTAGGTTAAGTGCTATAATATATCTGCAGTGCAATGACGCATGTTAGGCAGAGTGTAGTTGGCGTAGTGATTTTTAGCCATTTTTTCTTACATGACCCTGCGAATGCAGAAAAGCGTGCTCAGTTTGGTCAATATTGAGGGTCAGAACACATGCATGCATTTTAAGAGAGCCTGAGATATGCTTTTTTGACGAAATTTGATCAGCATATCAGTGACATGACTGCAGTGATTGTGTTAAAAAAAAAATTATCAGGTCCAGTTTCCTTATAATCTGACAAAACGTTAACATGGCCGCCAATGGGAAAATCAACAGTGCTCTGTGCCCTTGATGTATGCAGTACGTCGCGGATTGCTTACGTCACAATCACAATTATTAGGGAAGATTCCGCCAATCCATACGTTTTTCAACAATGCGCCAGTGACGTAAACGATTTTGACTGGCGCGTAAGTCTCAAGATGACAGCGCCCTGAATCTAAGATAGCATGTTTTTGATACCATTAAACTATAACTAATTGTTTATTAACAATCTTTGTGCACAGTTACTAGGCACAACCAATATAGTATACATATGTAAGTTAATACTGTGAACCTCTCACTGATTGGAGTATCCCTTTAATTAGACGTCAACCGATGACCAAATTTAATGTATTCCAGTATGTTATCCAAATTAAAAGGGAACCGCGCTGTTGTGCCGCTTGAATGCTGTACACCTACCTGCGATACATACATACATACATACATACATACATACATACATACACGTACGCACGCACGCACGCAGGCACGCACGCACGCACACACACACACACACAGGTGTGTGTGCGTGCGTGCGTGTGTGCGTGTGTATATATATATATATATATATATATATATATATATATATATATATATATATATATATATATATATATATATATATATATATACAGACCTGCCAAATTGAATTGAGTGTGATGAGGGAGATCTCCCTCCTACAGTATGTCAAAAGAGGGAGAAATATATGCAAGAAGCGAAGCGCCTTGCCCGAATTTGCGAAGCAACCGAAAATGCTAGGGGGGTCCGGGGGCACGCCCCCATCGGAAAAATTGTGTAATTGAGAATGCCAAATACGTGATGTCCTGCCTTTTTCGCTTATATTTCGCACCTATATAACTTTTCGAAAGTGAACTATATTTTAAATAACAATATTTTATATTTTAAACTTTCATGTGTGGATATATAATTAATTTAATTTTTTTATTGGGGTTTACAGAGACCTTCAAGATTCTTTCACTATTATAACAATGGACATGGATGTGGTATTGTAACATTTTATTTTAGCTATAAACAGCAGTCACAAAATAAATAGTTCAAGCAGAACTGCATTTCTGTCCATTTCTATATGCGCTCTTCTAGCGCCTTCATTTCCATCATGTGTTCTTCAGCTCTTGCTACTGCAAGGTCAGCATTCGCCTTGCTGACTGCCTTCCTGACACCATCTGCCAGGCCTCTGTCAAGTTTTCTCCCGTAGCAGCAGCTGCTTGCATTGACCTTGAAGGCCAACAGGTCACAGACCCTGCGCCGCTGCGGTTGGATATACTTGGCCTGTAATTTGTTTCTTTTAATATCATGCTTGCCTCAATGTACTATAGAAAACTCCGATATACAGAAAGTGCATTTTGCCATCGTCTCCTCAGACCCTTTTACAACTCCAGCAAACTCAGATGCCCATTCACTCTTATACTTGGAATTATATTTCCTCTTTTTCAAACACTTTTCAGACTTTTCACCTCCAGCACTTTCCTCGCCTGAAAAATGCCGCTAAGCTTATTCCTACCCAATATGTAACACACGTTTCCATTGGCCACTGGATATAGCTGACCAATCAGAAAAGTTCTATTATATGCGTCTTGTATAGTCTCCGCTCGGCTGCTCTCGGCACTTTCCGTGTACAGTAGATGACTCACAGTTGGCAAAACGAAAAATACTCGTAAAAAAGACAAAACGATTATTTTGTGGGAGATTGCAAATCAAAAGCGGGAGATCGGGAGATTGGCTTTATTTTGCTATATTTCCGGGAGATCTCCCGATAAATCGGGAGACTTGGCAGCTCTGATTATATAATATATATATATATATATATATATATATATATATATATATACTTTTATGTATATACATACGGCGTATGTATATATTGTTTACGTCTCTGCTGCGCAGCTGCAGACGTAAGCAATTGGCGATGTTGTCGTTTTTATCACATGACAACCGTTGCTTGTACGAATCGTACCAATTATATATAAAAGTGGATCCGTGGCAGGAGATGTTTGATTCTTTTATTTGTTTTCTTCATCTTATTATTATAATTAATGCAATTTTTATTAAACTGTTCAATTGTTGTTTTAGTAAACGGCCACGATGCGTTGATATGTGGACTACAAGCTCTCCAGCGCATGCAACGAGGCGACAAGAACGCGAGGAAGGAGTGTTCACGAACTGCACGGAATGAGACGACACGTCATAGACCGTTCAAGTTGACGAAGCCGTTGCGCACCTTATAAGTTGACATTATGCACAATGATCGGAGTTGTATGTCACTTACGTTTTGAACGGTTTGAGTCGTTGTAGTTTCTTTTGGGTAACCATGATTGGGAGGAGCGTAAGCTTCTTTCGCTGTTGAAGCACTGGGAAATCACACAAACCGACGGGGATTTGAGGTTGGGTGGCCGGTTTCCAGATTCATTCCATGGCTTACCCGTTGTCTTCAACTGTCAGTCATTTTAACCGAACACAAGTTTTAATGACTTATTTATATTCGGCAGGGAGTAGTATTTAGTTGTATCGATTTGATTGGTAGGCCTACATTTCCATGATGGCTTTATTTTCTACACCGGCTTTGTATGAAGTCGCGGTATTCGTCTTAGACCAGCGAGAAGTAAAACATGTTTTTTTTCGACAACTACATATCGCCGATTTTGAAATCTATAATATTGCATGTGACCTAGATCAAAGTAGGAATAGTTGCACGTGATAAGCAAAATGCGACACGACACCGGGCATCTTAGATGGGGGCCGTCTTACCCCACCTTACCTTATTTGAGCGTGGAACTTAGGAGGTCAAACTCTTTGGTCACGTGCCCCAGTCACATGCTTGTGATTCCAGAGAGCGTCTCGGAAAACTCACAAAAACTAATATATTTTTGTCTGTTTAGTATTTGCGACGTGGCAATTATTGTCAAAAGTGGCGCGCTCTAGTGGCTAATATCATTTATAAAGCAGCCAGTACTCGCAGTAACAATTGTCACTTCCATTCACCAGATGGCACCATACACCACATGAAGTCGTTTTATGTTGGCGTTTGTTTGTAGTGTGCTGTCAAGTTTTTATTTATATTAAATTAGTAGTGAATCGTGGTGAATGCAGAAACTGCAAACAGTTTAAAACGCACGACTTGAATTACACATAAAATATTGTGAACCCTGATGAAAGCAGTGCTGAGATCTTTTTACAATGCTGTGCTATTAATCAAATGAGATTTTTTGGTATTTACTACTACACTCTACAGTAGTTCCTCTCTCCAACGGCCACCCAGATTATGCGGCCACACTTTAACTTCATTTGCGTTTTCTAATGCAAACAACCCCTCACCAGCGGCCACCTGGCTAACGCGGCCAACGATCAGGGTTGCATAAAGAATCTACCCCTCTTCAACGGCCAACTGGCAGTCCAAAGGTGTAATTTTTATTAACAAATAACATGGCAAATAAGTAACAAATTAAGTATGCCTAGTTGCCTGCCATAAACGCTCGTCGTTCTCGGCCAAACATGACGTGGCAGGCATTGGTGCAATGTTAGACGTCTCGAAAGTTGACAACTTACATGTGGACTTATAAGGGAGCAACCTGTTTGGCATGAAACGGGATTCATTGACAGTTCCCGCCTTGTACAGCCACTTTGGGTTTGCTGAAGGGTTGGCTGTATCAGAAGGGAACTACTGTAATCATTCTAATGTAAAAATATGTTAATTATTTCCTTTACATTTAATTATTTCATTACATTTCTTGGCTAAATCTGTTACACCTTTTCTATTTCATTGTCCTTCCCGTTCTTCCAGATTACTAAGTAGGACCACACTACCCTTGAGACGACCCCCTAACAGTAGAAGTCCTACTCTCAGTGATCACAAGGACTCAGAGTGATGATATATAACAAAGTTGAAGGGTTATTTGATGATTATCTAAATATCCAGACGTAACATCATTTGGCCAGTCCTTAATGATATTTGCACAGCAGGAATGTGAACCTGTTAACACATGCCATGTTTGTTTATATATCTCGAAAGAATTATGGCAGTCATTGTAGATGTGTAATATGTACATACTTCACACATGGTATGTTGAGAATTTTATTATTATAACTATTGCTACAAATAAACAAAAACATTAGAAACCAGTCGGCAAGTTTTTCCTAGTGAACAGCAAGTTTTTATAAGTGAAATATTAGCATTGTATTGACTGTTGAGACTTTTAAAAGTTGTTGTTCCACTGCAGGATCTCTGTCACCAGGTGGCGCCAGGTGTCAGGCCGGCCTTGAAGCCATTGGTAGATTTCTGTTTTCTTTTCTTCCTCTTCTTTCCTCAATTATTAGCACCATTTCCTTCATAGAAGGTCTCAAATTACAATTTCAAATCTCTTTCCATAATTTTGTTGTTTCCTCGTCTCCATTAAACGTCATTTTGCCATCAAAATGTTCCACTAGGCATTGGAACACATGGATATTGATGGGATGGTAGGAGGGGGGTAAAACACACCAAGGTCCTTCAGTTGCACTCACCTCGTCTTGGCACACCAATGACACCAATTGCTCAAACTTTCAGGCTCATCGAGAGTTTGAAACTGCTTCCCTTGCCAAAATTTAGAAATATTTGAAGGACTAAATCTATCTCTTTAGCCACCCATGAAGATTACTGGTGGGCTCAGCTCCAGTTCATTCAAGTTGGTTTATGCCCTCTCATGCTACCCTCTCTGGGTTCACTCACTCATCCACTCACCTGCACACAGAAATACACATACACACCACTCACGTGCATGGACACACATGCATACACACACACGCACGCACACACGCACGCACACACGCACGCACGCACGCACACACATCACACACGCACACACGCACACACGCACACACGCACACACGCACACGCTCACACGCTCACACGCTCACACGCACACACGCACACACGCACACACATCACACACATCACACACATACGCACACACACATGCACGCACGCACGCACGCACGCACGCACGCACGCACGCACACACACACACACACACACACACACATGTTAACATATTTCATCTGTCTCCATCTGTCCTGTCTTGTCCTTCCTGCGGTCACCTAGTGCCTGGCCACCTTGGTGGAGGGTAATCACCCCTCCTGCACAGACATCCCCTGCAGAGATTGGGGCTCCATTACCAAAGTGAAAGAAACATTCTTGACTGACAACCCCATTACCTGCCCGTTCTATTCAGCTTCAGTTTCATTCCAGTAAGTGAAATTTAAGTAAGGCCTTCCTGTGGTTCTGAGGCCTTCATCTGAGGAACTCTTGTCAGCAGCTTCAAGAAATAAAGACCCAAGTATTTACTGCACAGCGGGTGTCTACAGTCTGCCCTCATTGGTAATGATCGGGGCAGAATCATTTTCAGCCACCTGAACAAGAGGTAGAAAGCATCTCTTAACATTCAACTAGCCTCTCCGCAAGTTGTCAGTTGACAATGAGCACAGGAATTCAATTTAGGCAGGATAATTTCCGTAGTTGCGTGTGAATCTTGTGTGTTATCTTGACTGTTTAAAATATCTATTGTTAAGTTGTTATGGAAGAAAATAAAGTTATTATTATTACTATATTTCAGTTACAAATTGTGCAGTTTTTTGGTTTAAAATATTTTATTCATTGTTGTTCTTTGGGGAGCACTTCAGGCTCCCAAAAACCTTATAACTGTACCCACTTGAGAACTCCACCTGCATTTGAGGTGCCTAAAACCTCCACCTACACCTTCTCAAGGCTCCCTAAAACCTCCACCTACACCTTCTCAATTCTCCCTAAACCTTCCACCTGCACCCTATCAAGGATCCCTAAAACATACACCCCCTCAAGACTCCCTAAAACCTACTCCTGCACCCTGTCAACGCACCATAAACCCTCCACCTGTACCCTATGAGGTTCCCTAAATCCTGACCCATCTCGAGGATCCCTAACACCTCCACCTATATCCTCGTGGGACTCTCTAAATTCCCATCTTAACCATTGTGAGGCCCCTAAAGCCTCCTCCCCTAAACCCTCCCCAAAACCTTCAACTACCCCACTGAGGCTCCCTAAAAACTGTACCCTCTTTGTGGCTCCCTTAGACCTCCTTCTAATAATCATCAAAAACCTCAAACATGAATTTTCTTTTTATAGAATCGTCTATACTGCTAAAATCTCTAAAACGCCTAGTAAATATTAATTATTAGTAAATAAATATTGTACTCCTCCAGAATTTAACAGATATTTTCTTTAGAATATTATGTTATGGAATTCTGCAATATTCCATAATTTCCTATAACAAGTTTCACTTAATAAAGCTTTATAAATAATAATGCAATAATAAAGCCATTTTCAAAAGGCAATGTACATTTTATGTCAAATAGGAATGTGTTCTAACGTTGGCATCACATAGTGCCTATATACAATGAAATAGATTAGTTGTATAGATTATGTTAGACATCCCCATGCAGCCAGAGAAAATGATTCAAGCACACTGTTAAACACTACATGAAGAAAGGCCAAATTGACATCAATGCCTGGGAACTTATGGCTGTGGACCGTCTACTTTGGCGCATTAGCATATACCAGGCAATAACCAAATTTCAGACAAACCGTCTACTTCACGAGTTGTAGAAATGGTATAGGAGAAAGGAGAGGGAGATGTCTCAACATCTTCACGTCTCCCTTCCATCTGGCACCTCCTGCCCACACTGCAACAAGATCTGCAGATCAAGAATCGGGCTCTTGAGTCACCTCAGGACACATGACTGACCATTGGAAGACGTCATCCTCGGTTCGAGGGACAGCTGATGATGATACAAATCTAGAGATTTCTTAAAATGCGAGAGTAAAATATATAATACTATTTGTATCAATATATTTATCAAACCATCTATTTGTAGGACAAATGCCCTTAGGCTCTGCCTCTGTAATTACTGAGCTGGGTCCCCTTATATGAATAATTAAAACACAAGGCTCTTTGAAGTTTGACCTAGTGTTCTAGGAAATAGCCTTATATTAAAATAAACTTGTAAATATTAGTCTAATGTCTGGTTAGCCATTTTGTTTTTTAATTATGCTGATGTGTAAAGTGTAAAAGTATTTGTTTTGACTCTGTAAATGATATTTTTATTTTTCACATTATTTTTGATTAGACTAAAGGAAATGTGTGTTATATTAAGAACAATTTGTCTTGTCTTTGAGAATTAATTAATATATTTCACAAGTGAATTATTTTCTATAAACATGGACTTGTAAGGAAAAGGTAATGGTGGGTTTATTAAATTTTGTTTTTTCCTAAATACTAGATTACACGTACAGATCTTTCACCAAACATATATGATGTTACACAGTTAATATATTTAGATCAGTTGTCTGGATATCCTGATGTATTTAACCCATAACAACATTTAGATTCAGTTGTTACTATCAATTTAAGCATGCACATTTCACAAGTGTGTACCTATATAATTGATCAAATAACATAAAATGCAAAAATAAAATATATGGCAGCAGGCATGATTAAATACACAGTATTCATATACTACATGTACTATCTTAATTAAAATATAGTATTAAATACATAGTATTCATACGAGTAGCTATAACTGGAAAAAATGGTAGCCATAACGGGAAATAGCTGTAAATACATAGTATTCATATACTACATGTATTATCTTAATTAAAATAGTATGAAATACATATTATTCATATACTACATGTATTATCTTAATTAAAACAGTATTAAACACATAGTATTCATATACCACATGTACTTTCTTAATTAAAATAGTTACAGTGGTAGTTTAATTCAGAAGGCAACTAGAGCAAGATCAACTCAGTGGGAATATACATATCTATGTATAGG
>OZ024860.1:4861267-4891267 GCA_964017155.1 Oasisia sp. SBJ-2009
ACTCAGTAAGCTGAGAACAAGAACAGACAGAGATAGAGGTGAGCATGCATCAGCACCTGGGAGGTGATTCATTTACACTGTCCCCTAAGTTGGTATTTTAAAATATAGATGTCAGCATGTTCATTTGGTGTTAGGGTATTTCCTTCCTATCCCAAGGGGTGCAATCACTGTCAGCCAGCCCCCCACAAACCCCTCATTACAGACCTGTGCTTCCCCTTTGGTTTCACACTTCGTAATCAACACCAGCTGACAACCTCAAATTAAAAGTGTGAAAGGGAGTGGGTTTCACCCCCTCCCTGCTGGAGGGCTCATTGGGATCAGGGTGGCATTTTTATGGTTGTCAACTTCCCCTCTGTTCCCACAGGAAAGATTTTTTTCTTCATTTTCAATACTTACAGGCGTGTGTGTGTGTGCATGTGCGTGTGCGTGTGCGTGTGCGTGTGCGTGTGCGTGTGTGTGTGTGTGTGTGTGTGTGTTTGTGTCACTGCTGTGTGTTTGTGTGTAACTGTGTGACAGTGTATTTGTGAATGTGTATGCATGCATGCACAAGTGCATTCATGCATGCATAACACTACACGCACACAAAATTATCAAGGATTAAAACTTACAATGCATTTTTTTATCCAATTTGTTTCGACTCAACAATTCAATTTAACCTTCTGCCTGCATGCGACTAATGAACAAATGAACAAATGAAGTGATAATATTCCCTGTTCATGTCTAATGATTACGTCGCACACACGCCCATGTATGCTAGCAACAGATGGTGCAATGGTATCATGAAAGCATGCATTATTTAGCATGGCCAATTTGTATTATTACGGCTGTTTTATTACAGAACATTTTGTCTTCCCAAGGGATTGGACAGCTTGGTGTCCACCAGTATTAGTAGCCATTGGTATTCCAATGAAGATGTAATGGTCTCATAGAAATGTAAGACTTCAAAGAACCCTGGTACTGTAAATAACTATGTCCAAGTGATGGCCATGTTTGCCTCTGTACTGTAGAGGTCAGAAGAGGTCAAGTTGCCATCAAGGAGAGATGTGGTCAGTTGGAATTAGGCTGATGGGTCAGTGGGGATATGGATGAAACCAATATATACAGGGAAAAGGGAAGTGGTAGTAAAGAGGCAGTCTAGGAGCTCTCTAGGGGTCAGACCAAAGTTAGTTTTCCTTATGTGTTAAAGTTCAGAATTTCCTTGTGTCCAAAGTTTCAAAGAACGTGTATATGTAAATTATGTATACAACATGAGCAATATATTATATTCTTGATCAACATATCTTAATGAATATTTTCAAAAATAATGATGATATAATGTATATAGGTACTTTAGTGATATTTTCAAAACACCAGTAAACACATTAATATTTTGTGAAAACGGCCAGTTTTGAAGTAAAGCATATTTGTAACATCATCGAAACAGCTGATGTGTGATTTTGAAGAAACTTATTTAGCACATTATTTAGTAATTTATTTCAATGATTTACCTCTCAAGAAACCTTTTTTGCGTTTTTCCATATATTTCAACATTCGAGGATTATTTAACACATTGACATCTGAATACCATTGGATTTCATGATGTATTATTATTTTGGATGGACTCATTTTCTTACAAAAAATAAATATATTAACTGATGGGAAACATAAATGTGGTCTCTGGATAGACGTACAGGCAGCAGGTTAGCTTCGTGGAAGATGGACAAAAACATATATTTAATCACAACATTTCTTATTGATAAAGCCGTAAGAATACTAATATTAATTTTTTTAAATAATAAAATCTATTCAACTGTTATCCTAAGCAAGACATGTAAATGTATCCATAAATAATCCTTTTTGTGTAAAGATATTTATCAATTTTGATAAACATAAATCATAAACATTATAATAATATTAACAATAATAATAACAAAGACTTCAATATATTTGAAAATTTATCTAATCGATGGAACAAAACTAATTGATGGCAGACTGTAAAATTCTGGAAATTAATGTCAAATGGCAAACTGAATGGCACCATATATAAACACGGTTACACGAATGATAATTGAATTTCAGTCACACAACTCATAAAATGAGTCTACCCCTGTGTGATACTGCTTGTGATACTGCTTGTGTGATACTGCTTGTGATATTTGTTGTGTGATACTGCTTGTGATATTTGTTGTGTGATACTGCTTCTCTGTTTGTGAGACATGTTTGTAATGTGATTTATGGGGCATGGCAATAGTTGTATGTTGGACAGGTGTTGGCCATAGCTCAGACTAAGTGACCAGTAGAACTGTACTGATGACGGATGTTGTTGACAAGGCACTCATAATGAACGTTAGCTCAGTCTACTTGTTTACCTGGTGCACTAATTAATATAGCCGTGGGCTATGTACGTGCAACGGACACAGAACAGAGGGAACGCTTAAAGGTTCATGTCTGTTCCCCATATGTTACTGTCATTTATTTATGTACTCTTCTTAAAACTTGTATAAATATGTTGTGGTGAATAAGCCCAAATGTGTTTGTGAATTAAAAGTTGCACCCGCGGAATGTTCACATTGTAAACAAGGTATTCAATTTGTAAACATGTGCAAATTCAGTTATTACTTTGAAATTGGTTCATTCCTGTGCTCCTGACCAAATCAGGACTGATTCGATGACCTTCCTGTTAATAATTACCTCATGGCACCTCTCCATAGACACAGATAATACTTCACATTGGATCCGTTGCTACTGTTTTGGTACACAACATTTCTTCCTTTCAATTGTTTGCCAATCTAATAGTGATACAAACACATTGAGTTATAAACATGTTACTATTTATTATTCCTACTTATAGTTGTTACACAAATTAAACAAAACTGTACATTTTTTCATAAAATAATCATCACATGATAACAATAAATAATATATTCAAACATTCAAAATTCATTAATGTCTCCTATGTACACTGTTGTTATGAGCAATAAATAATTCACACCAGCTGTATACCTCTGGCTTGTCATTACAAGTACCTGGCATTTGTAGCAAGTACCTTTACAAAACATTTTAACGTGTCCTTTATAAATGTCAATCACATGTTTATACTTGTATAACTTGTACATTTGCATAGAATATAAAATTTAAATGAATATATATTTGTGATAGTTTATAAATTCCATGGCAATAATGAAGGCAGTTACTTTAAAAAAAGTAGCATACCTTAGTAAAATATGGTTTTAAAAGCCAATATCAAAACAATCTGTGAATGGCCAAACATGTTCACATTTCCACATGTCATCACACCTGCACTTATAAACCATAATTAATATTATATAAGAATGTTATAAAAAGGCGAGAAATAATTCATTTTTAGGAAAAGATTATTTAAACTGTTGTTAAATATAAAGGTGTCAGTTCCATGAAATTAATCCATTAGTCGATTAGTTAAACCAATATGAAGACTGAAAGTAAACATGGTTAAATGCCAGCAATACAACTATATCACATCCTCCTATACCGTCCTATACCATGGTATCATGCCCATACATGCCGACTACTTCTGCCACATCATTCAGATCCACCACGTAGCTTCCTGACGTCGTTGTGTCATCATCTGACAGACAGTCTGTCGAGCAATCGTCGTCTTTTTTGAACATATCACCCTCTGTTTGTCTCATCCCTGTACAATACCTATCAGTGACACCACAAATCGTTGGCACATTCACGTGTTCATTTGCTTCAACGCAGTGTTGAAAGTTCTGGCCAAACATGTCACCGACACACTGGAGACTACTACAGGGGCTGCCTGGATCCACAACGGGCGAATTCTGCTTGTATCCCAGCATGCAGTAGGGTTCCGAATATGGCACACCATCGCTTTTAAGAAGTCGCCGTTCGGCAACACAAGTCCGGGGAATGTTGGGTCGCGAGAATGGTTCAAGTTCTGCATCTGGCAAGCAGAATGTGACGACCTTTTTGGGTGAAATCCGGCGAGGGATATCAGGGTCAAATGTTATGTGATGCCCCTCGCCCTCCTCGCTTGGACCTCGTCCACTGTCCGTGAGTGACCCGCGGTCAGAGTTGTGGTCAGGCTCAGCCAACTGGACCATATTGTGTACCTGGAAAAGAAAATGTTACTGTCAGAAAAGTTAAATTTATAATCAGGAGCGGATGGGGAGAAAGCAGAGCTTTATGTAGAAAACAGTCCACCCATCATTTGGATGGGTAAAACCCATTGTGGATGTGTAGAAATAGACGGGTAGTTGACAGGTAACAAAAAGGTCTTCCAAAATCATAGAGAATGGGTGTTGTACTCGACTGACTTGAGTGTATATGAGTTAACATGCACGTGTCTACCAAATAAATGTGTAACTGGCATATTGTTTATCTTGCCCTGGGGAAGGACTGAATTGTGATACCCTTGTAAACTCAAGGGTGTGGTTAAGGTCATGAAATAAGCTTTTACTTGATGACAGGATGACAAAGACTGGGATAGGAGGATTATGTAAAGAGAGGTTTGGAGGGATTGTGAGAGGAATGGGGAATGAGATGGAGAGAGAGAGATGGAGTGGAGAATGAGAGGGAAAGAGAGAGGGGGGATGGAGAATGAGAGGGAAAGAGAGAGCGGGAGGAGAGAAAGAAAGAGGGAAAGAGAGAGGGAGTGGAGAATGAGAGGGGGAGAGAAGGAGTAAAGAATGAAAGGGAAAGAGAGAGGGGGAATGGAGAATGAGAGGGAAAGAGAGAGTGGGAGTGGAGAATGAGAGGGAATGAGAGAGGGAGAGGAGAGAAAGAGAGAGGGAAAGAGAGAGGGAGTGGATAATGAGAGGGAGTGAGAGATGGGAGTGGAGAATGAGAGGGAGTGAGAGATGGGAGTGGAGAATGAGAGGGAAAGAGAGATGGGAGTGGAGAATGAGAGGGAAAGAGAGATGGGAGTGGAGAATGAGAGGGAAAGAGAGATGGGAGTGGAGAATGAGAGGGAAAGAGAGATGGGAGTGGAGACAGCTGCATGATAATTGTGAGAGGGAAAGAAAACAGAAATCGAGGATCAGTACTGAGGCAGCATCACACGGAGAAAACAAGAGGAGAACAACATTTACAAAACACGTTTTAAGAATAAATGTCCTGCCACTGTGAGGTGAAATTATTCCGCAAACCTTCTTTAAAGTGGAATTTTTCTTTTTTCTATTCCGTGGTCTTTCAGTTTTAAATCAGTGTGAACACTGCCTTGGCAAAGTGCCACAACAATCAACCAAGTAATTGTAGGCATCACGAAAAGTCGACGGAGAACGGATATGGTTTCCAAGCCAGGTGAGGTGTGATTTAGATGATGATTTCCTCCTCTCCCAAGTTCCACCTCCGAGCGTGTAGTCAGTCACTCCTGTGCCTTTCAGTCCCACACGTCTTTTGAGTTGGCACTTAGGATAATCATCACTCATTCGATGACAAGTTATATTCACACAGACTCCAACGAGTTAAACAGGGTGATTCATCATCGCATTACATATGTAAATTAGGGTTGCTATTCCACCTGAGGGTATCTTTTGCTGGGATCTTTCATCCTCCACCAGCAATTAATTTCCACTCAGTGAACAGGAATCTCCCCTCCCACTATGAAGAGCCACTCAAGTAGTTTGGTGATTCTGAAGTGTCAGCCAATATGCTTGTCCTGTAGTGTATCCGTCTGTCACATGAAGAAGACACCTGTACCACACTTAGAGGTACCACAGCGTATGTCCATCCATCATTGATTAAAGCTGTTTCCTGGACTTGGTTAGCCCATCGCAAATCCGGTTCTTTCATGTCCAAATTTAGTGTGAATTTTTAAAAATACTTTTCTATGTTGAAAAGGACCAACTGAGAAGTACTAAGTTACATTTTAGAATTTCTGAAAGCATTTATCTGTTGAAATGTTAAAAAAAGTTTGATGTCTTGATGACATATGTCCTACTTCCTTTCTGATATTTTCGTCTTGTCGCTTTCTTTATTAGCAAAATCTTTTATATTGTGTCCATAACTACTGTTAGTTCCTGTCTGATTACCATAAATAAAAACTCTATTGCTTTTAATGGGGCACAAATATGGAATAGCTTAAAACCAGTAGTATGAAACTCCAACTGTGTGTGTGTGTTTAAGAAGGTATATCTGCAGAATGTCTTAAATTACGCAACAGTTTTACACACAATGCATTGACTTTTTTACTAAATGTTTTATTGTATTTACTGATGCTATTTATCCTGTTTTTATCATTTGTACAATTATAATTTTAAAATTGTAATATTTATTCACTATATATTAACTGCATTATGCAATTTATTAGGTAAACTAGTCCACCTTATTTAATATATCTACATTATGTTCTACATACAGTTGTGTTAATAATCATAACCTTTTGGAAGATAAAATGTACATTTTATAAGATTATGAATACATTATGTTTTTCATTATTATTAAATCATGGAGCATTATAGTGACCAATCAAATCCTCACCTGTAGCTGCATTTCGGTGAGTGGTGTCACACTGCCCTCTTGTGGCAGACTGTATAATAAGCGACGTCGAGGATCCTCGAGTCCATTAAGTTGTGCCTTGGAATATGCACCATTCTGCTGGCAGGTGGCAGCACTTGGTGGAGGGTGGAGTTCGCAGTGTCTGTGGGGTGACAGACTGCGTCGTGAATGAGGGGGTAGAGGTGGTGGTGTAGCAGGGTGACTTGCAAGGGCGTTCTGGAAGGTACTATTTGTTGAAGGATTCTGAAAGAAAAACAAAAAATTAAGCTCATTTGGTAGTTATGAGGTTTAACTACTAAAGACAAATTTAACAAGGTAAAATTAAAACTGTACATACAGTCGGTCAAATGTAGTTGAGTTGAGTTCCCATGGTTATTTTTCAATAGAGTTTGCCTTATCTGTGTTTGCTGAGTGCATTGGCAGTTCACAGAATCAATATCCAACACATTGTGTAAATTACCTACAAGGTGTATATCATATTATTCATGAGTCGTGGCCACTCAGTTATTTGGTGGTATAGATCTATGGTACAACATACATAATGTGGGGAGCTGAAACATTACCATCTGTCAGCTCAGTATACAACAATCACAAGCCCTTTACAATATGGAATTTGTGTTGATTTATAGGATTTATAAACCCCCCATCCCTGAACCTGTTAATTACCCCACCAAAGTCTAGACTACAACCCTGTACAGTCTGCTTCATTGTCACCTTTTGGGATAACGTCCATCTACTTCCAACCTACCTCCTGAATGGCTGATTGATAAATGCTGATAGAATGTAGCTGGGTGAAAGCAGCATTGGCTAGCAACAGTAAACTCACACCTCACAACATCAACTGAGCACAGTTAGAGCAACCAGCCCCAGGGCCAGAATATTTACTAATGGGGGCGATTCAACTGGCTGGTGATACTTAGTTCTGGAAGACTGGCTTCTGTCCTTTGCTGATTTAACTCATTAGTGCTACAGCAATTCATCATACTGTCGATGGTAAATAAGCAACATTTATTGAGGGGCATGACCCATCCCTAGGGGTCAGAAAAGTCATGCTGTTTTTCATGGTGAATTACTACGTATACCATTGCTTATTTCTGACTTGAAAAAACTGTTATTTTAAAATATGTCATGTGATATAATACATCCACTAATGATGTGAAAATATACATTGGTGGGACTAACACATTTCATTTGACTGTTCAATCTGAAGGCAGCCTTGTAGAAGGCAGCACCACAGAAGGCAGGCGAACAGAGAAAGGCAGAAGGCAGCCCAACTGAAGGCAGGTGAACAGAGAAAGGCAGAAGGCAGCCCAACTGAAGGCAGGTGAACAGAGAAAGGCAAAAGGCAGCCCAACTGAAGGCAGGCAAACAGAGAAAGGCAGAAGGCAGCCCAAAAGAAGGCAGCCAAACAGAGAAAGGCACAGGCAGCCCAACAGAAAGCAGTCTGGTAGAAAGAAGCCCCACAGAAGGCAGTCAGCTCAGAAGGCAGCCACACAGAAAGTAGTAAAAGGCAATCTAAAAGAAGGCAGTCCACTAAAAGGGAACCTGAAAGAAAGAATTCAACCAGAGAAAGTTCCATTCACGAATGAGTTAGGCGGCTGGACATCAGATTATAGAATTATCTCAGTCTGGCTATGGTGGCTGTTTGATGTTACATGCTGACTGATAGTGCAGAGTTGCACACCATGATAGCATAAGGCAAGATACACCAACATTCCATAAGAATGTACTTGTTCAAGTGCTACAATACGTCTGTTGAGATCTGGAGCTGGTGTAGTACTATGGTTGAACCAACAGTAAGACTAAACAGATGTAGTACTCCAGACAGTTTTCACAACCACAGTAAGAACGAATGGGTAACATATGGTGTCACATAAACATGTCACTATATAAAAACTAAAACAGTTTACATTTAACGCCAATTGTTGACATTACGTTTGAAAAACCTATGTTTTTTGGGGGTGTTTCTACAGTGCAAAGTGCAGATGCATTTAACAGTTT
The DNA here is from genome assembly GCA_964017155.1 of Oasisia sp. SBJ-2009. NCBI lineage: Eukaryota > Metazoa > Annelida > Polychaeta > Sabellida > Siboglinidae > Oasisia > Oasisia sp. SBJ-2009. The sequence goes on from OZ024860.1 coordinate 4,869,746, forward strand.
TTACTAGTGCAGTGGAATTAAATGCCACTCCTTTGGACTAACACTAACAACACTGTTTGTGTTTGTTAATCTAAGCCTTGGATCACTTGCGCCACTGAGTTTGGATTATGAAGCCATAGAAGTTATTTACTATTATCAATAATTGCACCACAAACATTCATTTAATTTTGCTGTCTTGCCTTCAGTTCATTTTATGCAAATTTATCAATGTATTCTTTAACAAAACATAGCTCTGCAAACATAATTTATAATAAAAAAATAAAAGCAAATTTATATTGATTTTAATAATGATTTTCAGTAGTTTTAAATGTTTTATTGGTGTTTTCACTGCATAATCAATGTTTAATGTGCTCAGGCATTATCAATGTCTGTTCAAATCTGTGATTATTGGCATCACAGAGCCGTTGGGGCGTGGATCAGACGTGTACAATTAGGATCATTATTCCAACTGGCTTACCCCATTCTCATGCCTGGTGTCACGGGTTTACACCTGTAGCACAGGTGAGCCCCCTGGGGTATCACCCCTGGGGTAGGGCACAGGTGACAGACTAGTAAGGGGAGTTATGTCATTAGCCAAGAATTATTGTGGAGTTGAATCACAGGCAAGGTGTGCTAACGCCAATGTGTCTCCACAGAATAAAGACATCAAGAAAATTAAGCCCTTGAAAGAAATTAGTGTACAGGTACACATGTAAGGTGTTGAACAAGGTACCCACAACAGGCTTAAGAGGAACTGTGGAGACTCTAGCTGTCTTTATATAAGACAAACGAATTCCTTGGGGAATAGCTGTCTCAATGCCTAATACCTAACAAGTCTATCATTTGGAAATTATATGAAAAAAATACTGAAACATAAATAGATCTATTATTTTAACAACATTCTGAATAAGCAAAAATATTCCTGACAATTATTGGAATATGTTGTAAAAAAATAACTTACTTTGGATATGCTCCAAAGTATGTTAATTGTTCATAGCTCCACATGTTGAAGCTATGAACAATATATTCCATAACTATTTAAATGTTATGCATTTTAAAGTATTTGCATCTAAATGTCCTGCAATCATAACTTATTTTCTTATTAAATGCACTTATATTACAAAACATTACATTGAACCATAAGAAACTTATTAATATAATACTAGACTAAGATTCATGGTTTATGAAACAGTAAATACATTAAATAAATAGTCATTACATAATACAATTAAAATATGTCATATACAGTTAATATCTGGTAGATAAAAATACAAGTTCATAAAAATTCTTCAAACTCTCAGCAGAAATGTTAAGGGGATTCCTGAACTCATGGCATCTCCTCATGGGACATCCACAAAGTCAAACTTCTATCCCCAGGCAATCTCCATCGTATCACCCCCACAGGGGCAATAATGAAGGGGCTAAGGATGACATAATATATGATTACAAGGAAGACTACTACTAGAGGCTAAGGGACTAACCGCCCAGAAAATTGTGCCTTCATTAGAGCCCATCAAATGATAACCCGGGACACAGTTGGAAGGTGAAGAAACACTAATGAGCTAATTAGGGTAATTTAAATGGGGAGAAAGTGTAAGGATCCCTAGGAGCCATCCCATAGCCCCAGGGCAGACTTTCGCTGGTTGGGATAACACAATAGGGTGAGGGGGCTTCCTTTGATCATTGCTTTTGCAAACCAGCTGCGGGAATAGTGATAAAATCTAACACGTTTACCTTTCTACAGGCACACATTATCTCCACTTAAGTGGTTGTGGGGCTGAATGGGATGGAAACATATTCCCATTACCTTAGTTTCTTTCATGTCATTCGTGTATAAAAATATTAACACATTTATCAAACTTAAAGGCATGGTCTGTTTGTATTGATTTTTATTGATTATTAATGCACCATTTCTTGTATGAGGCACTAATAGGTTAATCATGAATTATTGTTTAATTTCTAAGCTATGATAGTATGGTGCCTATGACTGTAACAAAGCCTCAGTGAATCCTTGGCCTGCGGCAAGGGCATATCGACATACACATGAAATCTTTTGTTAAATACATAAGGCAGTTCTTTTAGGCACACGTCAATAATTTTCATGTAAAAATCACACCCGTTAAAATTATTGTCATATGTTTTGATTGATAATAAGTAATTTCAAAAACTGTATTGATAAAAAAATCTTTAAATTGTTGCCATATGTTTTGATAGATAATAAATAATTTCAAAAACTGTATTGATAAAAATGGCGAATGGATTGGATTAAACAATGATTAATTAGTCTGGTCATGACTAAACACACTCTTTGAAGTGCCTGGACTGCTGTGGTGTGTAGTACTGTGTACACAGGCACAACAGATGCACACACAGCTGTTGTGGGAACTTGTTTGATCAATTATTTAATAGGTTGACTGGACTAACAACTTAATGGCTTGTTGAAACCAACAATGTCAATGGCCACTTGTTACCTGTGTCAGCACCACTCAAGCAAGTTGCTCACTCTAATTGTCTCTGGTGGTTAACTGTCTCCAGCATTAACAACTGAATGACACCAGTGAATAATCACAGGTAGCGAAAACTGAAAAGTCATGATTTTTTGGAATTGTTTTGAAAGTTATCAGCTAACTGCTACTGTATTTAATTGGAATGTATCATAGCATAACTTTACGTAGAGACTTGTTCAGCCCCATCTTTTAGACAGGTAACACATAACAGAGAGTGGATGGGTGGAAATAAAAAATTAGGAGCAAAAAAGGTTTACACAAATCATCTATACTGTCAATTATGCTTTGAAAATGGATGCCACACAGTTTGTTTCTTGTTTATTTCAGTATATAATACACATCTTAACTGGCTTACATGTATGTATGCGAGCTAACATGCACGTGACAACCACAACATTTCTGGACAGGCAATAATTTTATCCTGCATAAAGGCCTGTATAACAGTTTTGTTTTATTCCGTGCAACGATTTGTTTTACATGTAGACAGTAGAACCTAGCTTATCTTTACATAGCAAGCTCACTGTCTGCCAATAAATTAATTGATGTGTGTTGATTTACATTGGCTAACCCATAGACAGCTTTAGTCACAGTAACTGTACAAAATAAGAGCGTTACCACTGTGTACTGTGTGTTGCCATGGTAACACAAAATTTCCACGCCCACTAAGCAGCACCCCCAGTTCACTACCCAGATTAATTTATGGAATATAATTATGCGGATAATAACCAGCTACACTTCAAGCACTGTTTCATATTAGTTTATAAATGATACAAGTAAAATGCAACTCTAAATTCTCTTAAATCTGATTACCCATGTAATCTCAAATTTGTGGTATGTTACCATGAGGAATTGTATTTTAAATGACAATGTGAAAAAGTAGGTGCCAAAACGAACCACTCATACAAATTTGCTACATAATCTGATCTTTCACAACATTTCTGAGCAACATGTATTGCGACACTTAATTATTATTTTATGGCATTTTAATCATCTTTCTAGACACAAAAATATGTTATTGCAACCAATTATATCACTTGTTTTCTATACATAAAAATAACTAAATGACAGTGAAACAAAAAAAGCAAAATTTTACAACGTTCGTCTATTTGCCTTAAAAATACTGTATGTTTAGCATGCTGATAAATCAGCCAATAAGCATCACCATCCATTACATTTAAACACTACTACTAAGTGGTCAAGGTGGTTTAAATAAATGCACGAAAACGCAGTTTGAAAATGACATTACCATTTACAAGACTGCAGGCCATTAGCCTGCTAAGCTGCTGCCCATTTGGGTACTTAAATCACCTGATTGCTCCTTTACAAGTTTCTAAGTGTCTCCCCTTTGTCACACACCTAGTTGATAGCCTGAAGGACAAAGCCCTATATCTTCCCCTAGCCAAATCAAGGGGGATAAATCAAAGATGGCGGGTCATTGTGATGTTATCATTGGCTGTGATGAGTGGAAAATGTGATTCCCGTAATCGCACCATCTTAGTCGCATATTAATGTATGTTAATATGATACCTTCAAAGGCATCTTGTTGTTCCGGGGAACATTTCAATTCACAGGTGATGATGGGGTGGATTAAAGACATTGTCACATATTGACATACTAAATAGGTGTCTAAATGCATGTTGACACAATACAGAATACAGAGTTTGTAGCTGTAGGGAAAATGAATTATTCACAAGGCTTTCTAAATAGTAACTTTATACAGCTAATGAATGATTAGTGAAATGTTCCAACAGTCTAGGTGCAACTGTACAGTGGCTGTTTTAATGGTGCATCTTAATTAATAAGATTTTAATTGTGTTTACATAATTACTATGCACAAAATGTTCGTTAGGTTTCACAATAAACACCAGTCCTGAGAAAACAAATTTCACACTAATTTTGTTAAAAGTTACACTTGCAATTCTACTTCATATGTAGAGAGGTTTGTGAAATTGCCAGAAGGTTGGAGTCAGGCAGTTTGATATTGGTGACCAGCATGACAATGTTCGGTGAAGTAATATGAATTTATGATACATTAACCTACTTTAATTGCCTCACTTATAAATAAAAATGTACAACAATGGCAAATGTATGCTTCTGTTTATAATTAATGACATTTAATTGTTTTACAGTTTTGTGTACAGAATATGTGAATATATATATTTACAAAATGGGCACATGGATTGGATAGATGCTCCAATAGGAAGAAGAAACTCCTTATAGCGGAACTCACAAATAAACCTGAAAACCAAGCAAAACCAAACTGCTAGAGAAGATCTGGCCGACGATAAAAGAAACAGGCTAAGAAATATGGAACTACACTCATCATTCTTGAGACAGAAAAGAAAGATTCAGACAAGTCCGTTAGAGAGTATCAATTTCTGTGTTATCTTTGAACTGGATATGATTACAATATACAGGTTCCTAACACATATAACAACTTACCTCAAATGACCTCTGACCCAGGTGTCCAGATACTTTGGGGGCTGCTGAGAATCCTGAGTTATCCCCAGCGCTGTGGCTTCCACTGCGGTTGTCCTGTCTTGGTGTCTCAATTTCACTGCTGACCTTTGGTGACCCGTCCATGTTCGCCGCCAGGGCTCTCGATGCCTCGATGCGACAGTTGTAGTTGTGTTTGCTCACCAGGTGGAGCAGTCGCCATCGCCGCCTCAGAATCACGATCACAACAAGGGCGATTATGACGAAGAGCAGCGTCACGACGGTGATGCAGACCACGAGGACCAAGTTGTCATTATCCGATGATGGTCCTGAGTGAATGGAGGACCCCATCAATGGACCGCTGACAAAAACATTGACATCGACACTGTTTGAAAGTGGTGGGCTTCCACTGTCTTGCACAAGGACTGTCAGGCTGAACAGCCAGTCACCATAGTCTGTCAGGTCTTTGTTGGAGCTCAGTACACCCGTGTGTCGATTTATGGTGAATGTCTCCTCCTCGTTTCCATCAGCTATGGAATACTGCAGCACAGCGTTCAGCCCCATGTCAGGATCATGTGCCTTGATGGTTGTGATCGTGTGGCCAACTTCCACTACACTGTCTATCTCAAACGTGTGGTTCTGCATCAGAGGGAAGTCAATGATAGGTGCGTTGTCATTTCTGTCGACAACACGTATGACAATGTGTGTCGAACCAGCCATGGTTGGTTCAGAGTCTGGGTTTGCCGCCAACAGCACCAGGCTGTACGATGAACGCACTTCAGTGTCCAGAAAGGCGCTTGAGATTATCCGCCCAGTGTCTGGATCCACACGGAACATGTCGGATGTTTGCAAGTTTTCCTCAAAGGAGTAAGTGATTTTGTTGAACGGTGCAGAGTCTTTGTCAAATGCAACCACCGTCCCAATCTCTGTGCCCAATGGCTGGTTTTCAAAAGTGCCAAATTCGTATCTATTCTTCGCAAACGTTGGACGTTCGTCGTTGACGTCAGCGATGGACAGACTGAGGGTAGCAGTGGACGAGCATGCGGGATCGCCGAAATCCGATGCAACAATGAGAAACTCATAAGTCTGCTCATGCTCATGATCGAATACATAGTTTGTCTGAATGACACCAGATGTCGCATTGATCACCAGCAGGTCGCCCTTGTGACCTCTGGGATGCAACACAAATCTTACCATTCCGTTTGCCCCTTCGTCATCGTCGCTGGCGTCTATCTGAGTCACATGACTTTGTAGTTCCTTGTTCTCCCACACGGTGGCCAGGTATATATCCTGCGAGAACTCGGGACAGTGGTCATTCACGTCAAGGACGGTGACTGCAATGTGCTTAGTACCCACCTGTGGCAGTGCACCTGTGTCGGTGCACACGAGATTCAGGTGGTACTCCGACTGTACTTTCATGTCAAATGCCTGTGATGTGACCACCTTGTACTCGCCCGTGTACAAACTCTGCAGATCAAAGTGTGTGCTCTGAAGCGAGCACAGAAACTCTCCGTTGATGCCATCATCTGGGTCAGAGACAGCGATATGTGCGACGAAAGTCCCAACTGTGGCGTCTTCAGGAACCTGGGCATGTCCAGAAGACGTCAGGGCGTTGACCGTGATCTCAGGGGCGTGGTCATTGATATCGCGGACATGTACGATGACCCTTGCATAGGCAGCCAGTGGGTCGACGCCCTTGTCTTCAGCCTCGACATCTAGTGTGTACGTGTCCTTGATCTCTCGGTCAATCAGCGACTTCACCCGGATGACCCCCGTGATATTATCGAGGTGGAAAAGATTGTTGTATGCAACTGTGGTACTCTTGGAAAATCTGTATGTCACAAGTGCATTCGCACCAGAATCAGCATCCACTGCTTTCACTTTCGTTATGACAGTGTCGACGGGGAGGTTCTCGTAAATATACACCTCGTATGTCTCATTTGTGAACCTCGGGTTATTATCGTTCGAATCCAGCACTCGTATCTGGATGTTCAACCTCCCAGACTTCGCAGGATTACCGCCATCAAACGCAACAACCGTCAACGAATGAAACGCCTGTGTTTCGCGATCCAGCCTCTTTTTTAACACCAGTCGTAGGTCACCCGAACCTTTGGTGTCATTCGCCACCTGCAATTTGAAATGATCGTCACTGCCGTCTGGTCTCAGTATGTAGCGTTGGACCCCAAAACCGTTGCTGTCTGCGTCTATGGCATGTGGAAGCGGATATGATGCACCAACTAACACACTCTCTGACACAGCAAGTGAGACACTCTCATCGCTAAATATCGGCCGGTTATCATTGATATCCACTATGTTCACTGTCACCTTGATCACCTGGAAATACCGCACTGGTTTAATCGCAACATCCAACTTAACGACACACTCGGAATGCTTCGAGCAGATCCGGTCGCGGTCAATGACCTCTGAAGTCCGCAATAATCCTGTTGTCTCCTCTATCCGGAAGTAGCTGCCTAACCGTGTGTCTGTTCTTGTAAGCAGGTGGAAATGAAACAAGGCGATGGTTTCTGCATCGTAGAATGTACGAAGCTGCGCATCCTTGACGATATCGCCGACCAGCGTCGACGGTCGCTGCTCCTCTGTCAGTTGATACTCGATGAACTTTGTCTCCTGTGCGTGACGCAGTGACAATAATGCAAGGACGGTGACAGCACCAAGAAGAATCTTGTTTGGAGACATTGTCATCTTTTGAACATTGTCAGCTGTGCACAGGTTGAAGTGAGAGTCCAACTACTCTTCACCAGGATAGAGGTGAAAGGTGTGGAATGTCTTGCAACATGCTGCATTGTGTAGCCAGACTACCTGATTCCGTAATGACTGTCTGAGTAGTGCTCATCAATCCACTCCTGCTGGCTGTTGACACTGGAGTTTGCCCTCTGGGAACAGCTCCAGGTAATCTGCAAAAAAGAGATTACAATTAAGCACAATCAGACATCAATTGTGCGTGATAGCAATCTATTGTTGTCGGGCAGTTCTCAGATTGCACTTCAGGCTCTTGTGTTTAAAGCTTTGGCTGTGTGTGTTTAGTGGTGTCATATAAATAGAGGTATTTTATTTTGGATTGCGGGTTTGGGCCCTGAAACTATTTTGTAATAACAAAATATTCCTAGGTAACCCTAAAAGTACAGCAATTATGAATGACAGAAGTTGGTTGCCTTTTACATGATCATGCATATGTTATTGTATTAAAAGTGTAACAAAAATACACCATCAGTTAGTCGGGTGCAACACATGTAATCACTGGAACAACAGGAACAGCTTCTACATGTCATGTCCAGCCCTCTGGTCATCTCTACCTGGGTGGGACCTGAGACTGTGCCTTAGGCCCCTGACAACTCAATACCTGGGGCAGTGTCACATCATTGGTCAAGTTCAAACAGCATGTGTCACCATTCCCAAGGTGTCACTGAGTGACCACTTAGCGTGTCACCACCCCATCCCCCTTGGCCATGGCATCCCTTTGGTGACACCTCCCACGCAGTATTACATTGTTACAACATGTATTTAAATTTAATACATTATGACACATCTGTGCTGTGTGTTGTGCAATATTGTCCACAGGACTGTTCTTAATCACATGTGCTATATTATGACCACAACTATTTTCTGATGTCATAATGTGGTCATAACCATGCAGGACCAAAAATATTATATTAATTAATTTTTGATACATTTAAACTATTTTTTACTACCTAGATAAATCACGTTCGTAATATTTCAGAAATACAAAAAAATTCTGCATATGATACTAATAGAATTTATCAGTGAAGCAGTGAACTACAAAAGTTACATACCCTGTGGTTTTCATTCAATATATGTACAGTGTATATGTACACCTTTAAAAATAAGTTATGACAAACTTCATGTCATTTACCACATGCTATACAATATTCAATATGTAATATAAAAACAGCGGTGACGTTTGGGGAAAACATATAAAACATACACTTGTATATTGCTGGTGCTAATTTACTACACAAAATTGTAAGAATAATTTGTAATAAAGACTATTTAGTTATACTAATATATTATACTATACTGTATGTATGTATATATATATATATATATATATATATATATATATATATATATATATATATATATATATATATATATCATATATAATTATGTGTATATATATATAATATATATATATATATTATATATATATACATATATATATATATGTATATATATATATATATATATATATATATATATATATATATATATATGTATAATATATTACATATATCAACAGGAGCCTGAGAGTGGTGTTTGACAATGGCAATAAGACATATCATGGACATCCAGGTATTGTATTGACAATGATAGCCTCAGATAGGCCTGCACCAAAACCCACTCCACAAGCGGCTGTCATCACTGGCTGTGTGGGCGGAGTAGCTACTGTGACTGCCTCAAGGCGTCAGACAGTCCAACAATACCAACACCAGCATGCCTGGGTGCCTGGGATTGATGCAATTACCACACAAAGCACAACCCTGTTGAATGCCACAAGGATGCTCCCTCTCTGTACTCCAAACATCTCATCCTGAATTCGGTCATGTGGAACAACGTCTTCGGCCATGTGGAACAAAGCACTTACTGCAGTTACAAGGCTTGGTCAATATGCACCTATCCCTCGGTCAAGTGGCCATTCTCCTAAGCTGGTAGTTTGCCTGAAAGTTTTGTTTGTGCACATGCAGGGTTTGGCCACTCAGTTTTGCCAGGATTGAGCTGATGAACACATGACAATTGTGGTCATTAGACTGGCTGGGATACACAATATACAATTTCAGTTAAGTTGAATCTTAGAATAAACAACTGTCTGGGGGCACTTGTGAAGTGCCTCAGTACAATAGAGATGTCTAGTGGTGTCTTCACTGTGGAGTATCCATAAAGTAAACAATGGACCTCTCGAATAATAGACACACTTAGGAGGGTGAATGAAACATTTAAGTGTATGCTATTTGAAAAATGATTCATATTTTATGGTTTATAATAAGTGGTAGACTGGTATTTGTCCTTCCGCAGTAAAGTAGAATCAAATCCCTAATGAATGCTGTTCTTCAGGCCAGAATATAGTAGGAAAATGGTTAAAGACCTCTACAGTCCCTTGCTCTCACAAGGGACATATAAGGAGACTGTAGGTGAAACAATGAGTCATGAACCAGTGGAGGCTATTGTCTCCACTGACCTATGGTTATCATGTCAGATCTCAGGTATCTGATTGCCAAATGTTTCGTTGACTTTAACGCTGGGAGAATCACAGCCAACCATGAATACTTGTATAAAAAGTGGAGGAAGGGTTCATTGTAACATTAACCCATTGAGGCCTCTTTTAGTTTTTTTTTGATATTGGAAATGAGAGTGTAATAAAAAGGTAACTAACTGCAGTGAGTTAAAAAAAAAAAATCATAATTATATATATTTGTTGTTTACAATATTTGTTTCTACAGACATGACTTAAATAGGTTCATTATATCTTAACAGATATACAGGTGTACATGTGTATTATATACAATTACTGGGAATGGTACATATCTGTATAGAGACATACTTCTCAAGAAGTCATGTAAGTATCGAGGCTTGTATAAATATACATATATATACATGCATATCAGATTAATTACAAATTAATGATTTACAATATTCTGTAGCAGATTCTGAAGAACAAGTTCCTGTTTCAGGGAGATGTCACGTCAGATTATACTCCTGCCAATCAAACCGTGATACCTGGCACGTGGCACTGTGGCATATCTGATTTTAACACGCCGAACATGAAATATTTATTACTGGCCAATACTGGAGGCACAATGGAACATAGTGGTTTTCGGTGCTGTCCCAGTGTCATTGTTCGGTTGTCAACACAGGTAGTCATGCGCTCATGATGAAAATGAGAAAATTGATCAGGACATTATGCACCAGGCTCTTTCTGTGCCTCAAGCAGATGCTTATCTGTCAAAGCATCTACCTATGTGGCTGTGCTGAGCAACCAACTGTGTATTTTCACAGCAACATTTATTATGGACTTTCAACACAAATACACAACATAATAATGTGGTGATTCCCACTGCAATCAGGTATTTTTATGAGGGTTTGTTCTAATACACACCTTTATTGAAACCATTATCTCCTTAGTGAATGAGGCCCACTTGATGACATGTATTTGTAGATTTAAAAAATATATATAATATTTATATAAACGTTTAGCAGCTGATGATCAGTGTTATAACTCTACTAGAGAGCTCTTTTATAAATAGTACTAAATACCAAGTCGTTTAACAGTAAACGTTAAACAGGACAACAGAAACTGCAGCAATAAATTATTTAATATACAGTACCATGCAGTGGCAACTTGCACTATTTAGTTTCAGAATAGATGGGTGATGGATAGGGTAAATTAATGGATAAGGAAACAAGGGTGGAAGAAAAAGCCCATTCTTTGTGGTTCATACTTCATTTAAAAAAATTATTCTTTTTACAGTGTGTATTTCCCTCCTTCCTCCCTCTCCTCCATTCCCACTCTATTTGGCAATTTTCACTAGATATGAAGTGCCAGACCCTTGTGAGATTTGCCCTACAACTGGATTATATTTTAAACAAAATTTAATGCGCTCCCACCCAGTACATTGCTGATTGGACTGTAGCCAATACTACCCTTCTCCCCTCTAGTCTTGGCATTTGGCACCAACCCTTCAACTGCCCTGAAGGGAGCTAGGAAATTAATTACCCCTCTGCCAGGGGGTTATAAAAGAAGTGAGGTGTCCACCACAGAGGTTTTCCTTCTGGAGACACACAGGAAATTTCCTGCACCTACATGAAAAGTCTGATTGAAAGGGTGGACATAGGTGTTTGAGCCGCGTTAACAGGTAGTTATTAGATCTAGCAGGTCATTCATCTTCTGAAGTCTGTTTCCGGCTCAGTGAATAGACAGGAACCCTTGCTGGTTGGCAGGGTCGGTTATAAAACTTGAAGCAAATGCCCTGATAAAGTGATATAATGGAGATTTTTGCAGGTTTAAATCTAACGACACCACTTTTTGTCATAATTAAATGTTAAAGTGGTAATTAATTCAATACTGCTTGATTTGTGTTGATATTTAATCCTTGCCATACCTAACCTTTTTTGTGGGGGGTATTACCACAACATCCTGAAACATTAGGAATCATTTGTGAAATTGTGAACTAGAACTTATCTGGTTAATAATGTACAATATAAAATTAAAAACAGTTCTGCATTTAATGAACATATTTTGAATGAATGTATATATTGAAAAGAAGAAATATTATCTAGCCAATTCTGGGGCCCTGTAATTGATTAAATCTGTTTAAAAATTGAGCGTTTATGTCCTAGGATTTCATCCATATGGGTGTCCTGCTCAAGTGATTTTGTCGGTTCAAAAAGGGGTTGCATCCTACACCATTCACCTTTTCTGGCAGGATGTCCTTTTCTCAGTGGCTATTCAAGTTCTGGTGACATCCTGCCATCATTCAAGATCACCTGTCATTTACGATCAGAGTGCTTATGGCTACAGGGCTACTGCTCAAGTGGGGATATAACATTTTATTGTCTCTAAATAGTACACCACTTGAGGGTAAACTCAATACACATCAGTTATAAGTTGATGGATGTGTTGTTAAGACTTCACCTGTAGTGGATGATGTGTTTATATAAGGTAGTGGAGAGAAACTACAGTTTGAACAGTGTTTGATTTTCTTCTTCGTTTTAGTATATACTCAGTTTACACAAACCTGATGAAGGTAATTAAGAGCAGGCTGAGATGGGCAGGATATTACAAAGATGTACAGAGCTGGGTGAGGAAAGAATGACAACTATTACTGTGAAATTTTAAAAACATGAATAATCAACTTAAAAAACTGACACTACAGGGGATGTTAAAATCAACCAACAGTTATAATATATATATATATATATATATATATATATATATATATATATATATACAGCTGTATATATATATATATATATATATATATATATATATATACAGCTGTATATATATATATATATATATATATACATATATATATATATATATATATATATATATATATATATTATATCTATTTATAAACAATGTCTATAAACTGCTAAGCCACACCTGCACAAAATTGCAGTAATTTTAATGTAAGCACCAGCAAAAAATAAAATACATGATATGTACAGGTCTAAAACATAACGAACAAACAACATTTGATGTTTGTACATCTCATGATGTAGAGACATCAAATTTATGACCTTAGTTGTCAGACAATGCAAACAACTGTGACGTTGATCCAGTTGGAGGGCACTGACTGCCTGATGCGATGGATGACATGTCTAAGTAAGTTAATTTGATATATCTTGCTGAGCTCCACACACATGTCAGCATGAGATGTTGTAAGTTTAGACAAAGATGACATCCTGGAAATGCTGGCCAGAGTACACACAGCAGAGTGCCCTGACCAGACATGCATTTAGAGTCATTCTCAGATTAGATAACGCCTGTAAATACTGCAGCCTTCTGGCTAGCCTGCTGCTCTGGCTCGGCCCTCCTGGTTAATACTCCACAGGGATAAGATAATCCAGCACTAACAAACACAGGAGTCCTCTAAGTGTGTCCAGAAGGGGATGAGACCCAGTGTAAGTCAGATGCCACAAAATCTGGGCTGATAACATCGCCTTAATTACGCTCAGATATGGACTGTTGATTAAGATAAACAATAAAAGTATGCTGAAATTAATCAGGCCAGAGTTGAGTTACCCTTAATGGGAAGCACCCCAGTGCAGGGATGACACTGATGGGGGGTGGGTAACTATATCAACACTAGACATGTGGTGGGAATTAAGGGGTAGGGTTAACTCCTGCATGACAGTCTGTTCCCACCCCAAGTATTGGGGTGGGCCTGGTAAGAGTCCTGTTACCCTGATTAAACAAATAGATTGGGTAGGGAGCTGATGGGCTGACAGAAGACCACAGAGTCAGGAATAACATATGACAGGGGTGATTAGGTTGAACAAATTCCATTACACAGGGGTGCCATGAATATCTGATCATCAGCCAGGTAGATTGCTTTTGGAATTATACACTGTGGGAATCATGCCAACTTCATGGTCATGACACAATTACGAATGTCACCAAATGTAATTAAAAGTGGACACAGTGTCACCATTTCCTATTTCATCAGGGGTTTTAGGAACTGTCATGTCAAGAGGGGTAGAACAAGGTAAGTGATATAGGCCCCAACCTCTCCGGGATCATCCATTGGGGAAGAGGGCTACTAGGGTCATTCCACAGGTGTAATGTTCGTACCAGGTATTTTCAAATTTTATTGTGATACGTTGACATTATTACCTACTAATTTTACTCAACAAAATTAGTCAAACTCAGTGCAAGGAAAATCATGCATGACAACAATGTAATTATGATGGTCAAATTTAATTATATACAGACAAGGCGACATTTTGTGTTGTGACATTTTGTCAACCTTTACACCACGTGGGTGACATTTTGTGCTGTGACATTTTGTCTGGTGACCTTTTGTCCTTGAATAATCAATCTCATAATTGAAATTTTCATTGTTCATGCTGGTATTATCGACACTTTTTATCCAAATACATCAATAATATCAGTGTACACATGAAAACATTTCATTCTAAATTGACTAATTTAGCAGTCCATCAGTTTGGTGGGAAAAAGTATTCTTTCATTTAAACCACAAAAGATCAACTATTCATTAGAATTTAGAATATTTGATACCATAGAAGTGATGTGCATTTATATAAAATGAATAAAATAACTTGATTTACAATGTTGTAATTTGGTGTCAGTCTACCATTATGCTATTTACATTGTCAATCAAGCAAGACTGTTTGGGAGCATTTTCTCTGCCATTTCCCTGCCCTGGGGCAAGACCAAATTACCCCTTCTGACTGACACTTGAAAACCCCCTAGTTTACATACAATAAATCCATTAAAATTTGCATACAAACAATGTCAGCCATTGCAGGCTTTAAGTGATGTCATCATGGCACATGCAACTGGCAGTTGGTAGACTGATATGTAAAACACTACTAGATGCAAATGCAAACATCTGCACCATCTCTGGAATAGGTACATTAGCTGCATCTTCTTTGCCAAGATCTGCCCATTTACAACCCATAATAGACATTATAGGTTCCTTTTATGAGCCATGACTTTATTGTCTTGCAACTTATGGTGGATATTAAATTGTAAACCCAAAGGTAAAAAAGTAACACAAGGACCTAGTCCTGACCTACACAGTAACCAGATCATGTAAAGATATTATCAATATTATGATAAGTGGAAACCAAATATAAGTTGTTCAATACTAAAAACTTATAGATTCATTCTCATACAGTCTCAGAAGGCAATATATTACTGATACAAATAAATAATGGAGCAAACATTCTGGTAAACTTATGATTGTATTAATACTAACTAACTAGGGTAACAGTGTAATTGATTAGAAAAAAAAATACATATGTTGATAAAAGCAGGCAATGTCTAAAAATCTGGCACACAACTGTTCATTGTTTGCTGGCTGCATTCTTATTATTTTAATTTATCTGATAATTAGAATAATATATTTTGTGAGACATAATCTGTTTGTTTTTGACTTTTCATATTTTCTAAAACTACGAATAAATTACATTGGTATTGCCTTATCCTTCTTTAAAGTATTATTAATTTAAAATATTTGGTAACTTTGTGTTTAGTATTTTAAATGTTTCCATTAGACAAGTAACATAATATTACAGTACATGTAGTGTGCATTATGATATATTATCATGCAAATGTTGCATACGTAATGCAATTTTTACTCTTCATGTTCTTGGCAGATGTTGAATGAAATTAAATATCCCATTTTTTTCAACTCCACAATTATTTAGAAAGCATGAGAATGAATACGTTTAGTCTAGACTTTAATTTAACACACCTTCATAAATTCAATAATTGTTAGGGTTATCAGATATGCTTGTGTTTTTGTGTGTGTGTGTTTAAATATTAACTATATCCACTCTGCTAGATCAATTACGGATACCTTGATCCATTCTATTGTTACTATTCTTATAACAATTATATGTTATTATAATTAGTTGATACAGCCAGGTGAACTGGAAACAATGTTGTTTTTCCACATATTCCGCACGATTAATATTCATAACCATAATATAATATTGAAACCTGAAATTGCTGGAAATCAATATACACAAAACACCACGATTCGGATTGAGTCCAAATAATATATCGATGCAAAACTTACCCGACTGTCGTAGGATTAATCCAGTCTTTCAGCTCAGCCGTGAATCTTCGACCACCTCCATCTACGACGCAGACGACAAATAAATCCGTCGGTGACTGGGATCGCAGCACGCGCTTGTACTCAAGCACTCTTTCCACCCTACTCCGACTCACTACCGAAGTTTTTATGGCCTGTCGTCTCCGCCGAGCATCCTCACGTGGAACGGCCCATTACACGTGTCGGGGGAGTCAGGTTGCTATCCCGCCACTCGCGTAGAACGACGCTGGTTGATTGCCCACTTTGAGCGCGCGCTAGGCACGCGCTCGCTTGTTGACACGTTTGTACTGCGGCAATGCGACTTAATAATTGCTAGATTAAACAAACATATTTCGCGTTATATCTGGTTTCACCGTGCCTAGAACTGTCGAACTCTTTTCCTCTGGGTCTTCTCAGCTTGTCTTCACTGAAATTTCCATAATTATAACTGGTAAAAAAATTATATGAGACTACGTCAGCTAATAGTCTCCCTGACACAGTGGTAACAGCAACATCTCTAAATTCATTTAAAACACGACTAGACAAATTTTGGTATAACCAGGATATTTTATATGACTTCGAAGCACCGTTAAGAATTACTAACAATAGAACCGGAACACGCGATTTAATATTAATAGATAATGAAAATGAAGAGCTGATCATAGCCTAATAGAGCAACACAGAATTCTGTGATCAGAACCATCCTAAGGTATCCTAAGGTAAGGTAATACAATTGGCGCCACCAGGGAGGGTTAGTGAGCCCTCAGGTATTTGTGGAAGTGTGCCGACAACAGGATTACCCCCAATGTTTATTTTATGGTGTTATTTTATTGGCAGGATATATCTCGTTCCGGCGGCAGTGAATATTGGGAACTGAAAACTGCTTGAACTTGTTTATAGGATTTAAAACTTATTATTTATGCGTTTTTATAATAACATTAATGGGAATTCACGCATGCAATTCAAACTGCAAAAATAGTCATCACAGGGGTAATTCAAGCACACACTAAATAAATTATGAAATTAGATACTGAAGAGTTGGCGCTGTTTTGCAGCAATATCATTAGTAATCAATAATTATATTTATCTGAATCACGGTAATGTAGTAAGGTGAGCCATTGGGAGTGACTATTCATACCCAATGCTGTATAATGATAACTGCCCGACTGCCTGGCGGTGTGCAACTGTGCATACACACGCTCACGCACGCACGCACGCACGCACGCACGCACGCACGCACGCACGCACGCACGCACGCACGCACGCACGCACGCACGCACGCACGCACGCACACACACAGATTATGCGCGAGTATCCGCGTAATCACATAAACGCACATAGGTATGCACGGGCACAGACACAGACATTCATGCAGGCAAGTACGCACGCGCACACGCACACGCACTCGCACACGCACACGCACACGCACACGCACACGCCCTCGCACACGCACTCGCACTCGCACTCGCCCTCGCCCTCGCCCTCGCCCTCGCCCTCGCCCTCGCCCTCGCCCTCGCCCTCGCCCTCGCACTCGCCCTCGCACTCGCACTCGCCCTCGCACTCGCACTCGCACTCGCACACGCACCCAGAAACATATTTTAGAGAAAAACAAGCTAACGCACAGACATACCTCATTAGCATGAGCATTCACTTGTATAGTCCATGTTTGAAAATTACTCGAAATAAGTCAATCGTTTGTCTGGTGGTTTTACTAAAACTACACACAACATTTTCACAAATTAGCTAGCGCGTCAGAGTCAATACTATATCAATATCTCAAGAAGTATGTTTTGTAAAATTAATTTTAAATGAGACGACAGAAAATATCGAATTAATGGCGCGCCTTTAAACCACCCATTTCAGTCAGTATTGATACTAATTGTTGTGCACAAGGCGACTGGCTTAAACCAGATGTCAGTAAAGCTTCTTCGTCCTTTCAGCCGCATTAGTAGCGGGTTGTTTTCTCTGTAAACAAGGTCTGATCAACCGTGACCCCTGTTTACGTAAGTCAGCTATCTCTACCAATCTTCCGAGGGACCGCCACGGGTTGAAAGCAATGTCGGTTCAAATACTTCCCTCAGTCCACATGGGATCAGTTACACTAGCTGTCTAAAGGACGGGGCGTCGTTCCTGGGTAATTACACTTTAATGGGAAGGATTGTGGAATAAATGTTAAATTTCAAGTGATAAAATCAAAAGTCACTTTATAGTACTGTCTTTCCTCTCAGGCATACACCCAACTTAGCAATGATAGGTTCTTACCATATTTAAACTGCAACAATCGCAAGCAGGCAGGCAATGGTACTCACACATATAGGGCCTACCTATTTTGATAATGCGTATGTGTGTTGGTGGTTGATTTCAAGGCTTCTTGCTACTTCGGCCTAATTATTACTGTTACCGAACACATATTCGAGTAACACCGCTCTTGACTGAGGTTTGCGCAAGCAAAAGATAAACGTAGTGTCAGTGACCATTATTAATATTATTTTCTGGTCATAAATTTACCGTATCACGAGAGTGCAATTGGTTATCACATGGTTTAAAAACTATCAATCATATAATGAATAAATAATTAATTTAAAAAAACGTTGTATTGATAAAGTGAGCCGAGAGGAATATCCTTCTATGTGTGCCATTTCCCCATCGTCTACACTGTGAATTTCCTTTAATAATTACCACGTTGGCTAATTCTGAATAGTGGAGCAGCAGCAGGTGCCAGTATTGCATCATTTGAACTTTGCCCACCCAGACGACGGGTGGGTGCACATTGTAGTATTTCAAAATATATAATCCAGCTCACAGAAAACAAATCACGATTTTCACAAATATGAGACTATCGCAAATATTCTTTGTGGGAAACACAACGGCTAGTGCTGCCACCAGGCGAATGCAGTGCGTATTACATTTCGTTTGCGCCATTAAGCGGACATGCATTTCTGTTATTATTTGTAATAACCAAACGTACACTGCATGCTATTTATGATTTTCGTCTATTAAATCATCGTGGTTTATAACGCTTAGATACAGTTAGTATAAATACATCTATTCTTTTAAGCATATATTTAATAGATCTATATCAAATTAAAACATTTAACAAACCACATATCCACCAGTTCGTTTACATAGGGGTGACTAATACATACTGTTGCTAAGCATACTTACCTGGCACAGGAGAAACCTTGATCACCAAGGAGGTTCCCCCAGGGCGAGGCCTTTCCATTGCACTTCGGTTGGGCTGACCCTTGCGATTACCCCAAATGTGGGTAACTCGGGTGCGTAATTTTTGGTAGTGGGGGACTGCGTTCGCGCTATCCCCTTATCTCAAAACAAAAATAAATACACTTTCTTTTTATACCCTCTGGTCGAGATGACAGTGTATATGACGCTTAAGTCATTCTTGCTGTGGGAATTAATAATTTTTATTAAGCAATTTCATTACAACAGAAGAAAGTTATATTACATTCACAACATCTGTAGACATTATTAGGAATAATTTCATTCACTGCCAACAAAACAAAGCTAGTGTTACAAATCATTTAGCCACAGGACTTTAACGTTCCTTTATTGAATGGGATTAATAATGCGAAACACGAAAAAGTGCTACATTTTACAGTGGTTCATACAGTCATTCAGCAGGTTTGGTCAGGGAGACAGTGCTGTCATAATCTATGTGATAACATTCATGTCATGACTGACCAGTTTAGAGCGTCATAGGGCAACTGGACAATTGCAGGCTGATGTACGCCAAAATGTGGTTGCAGCAAGATTTGGCGTTTCGCAAGTAGACTGTAAAGTCGGTACAAGGGTACCTACCACGTGCATAACATGCAGCATGCTCGAATCTTGAATCATGCTGTGTACTTACGGGATCAGTTGGGCTGAGCGGTTCACATATATCCATCCATCCATCCATCCATCCATCCATCCATCCATCCATCCATCCATCCATCCATCCATCCATCCATCCATCCATCCATCCATCCATCCATCCATCCATCCATCCATCCATCCATCCATCCATCCATCCATCCATCCATCCATCCATCCATCCATCCATCCATCCATCCATCCATCCATCCATCCATCCATCCATCCATCCATCCATCCATCCATCCATCCATCCATCCATCCATCCATCCATCCATCCATCCATCCATCCATCCATCCATCCATCCATCCATCCATCCATCCATCCATCCATCCATCCACTTGTTGCAAGTGGCGCTGTTGCAAGTGGTGTTTGTAAGGTTTCTCTGCAATCGTCGACTGTGATAGATTCAAGTCGCGGTCTTCATCACGATCTGAATAGAATGCATTTTGTCACAAGTATTTTTATTTGGGTTACTTATGGTCAACATCAAACGACGAATGTTCAAACTGCGCTATGCCTTCAAAAGTATATGTCATGCCTAGCGTGTAGAATGGTACATATAAGTAGATGAAGGGAAGTTGAACAAGGCCCCATCAAGTTAACAACGTTTATAGACAAGAGCTACTGGCTTGTTCTTTGCCAGGCTGGTGAGTGCCAGTGTTTCCGCGCCGTACGTCATTGGTGGAAGTACGCATGAGTTGTAGACGTTTCTCTTCAAGCTGGTTCCTGTCGTCAACAACTACACGAAGGTCTTCCCGTTCTCCTGTCTACATTACTTCGGACTTCTCCAGATTTGAAGGCCGTGTTTTCAGAAGGAGATACTCCACTATTGCAATATGTTCTGTGTGTATTTCCTCTTTAATAACAGCCACCATTGTTATGTCGTCTGTATAGAGTATCATCTTGATTTCTTCCTGAGTTCTGATATCTTTCCACTGATCAGGTTCATCGCCACAATGAGCAGCTTAACTATTTGAGTCCTACACCCACTCCAAATGAGCCCAACCATGAGACACTGCGCCTGCGCAGTGATAATGCTGACGACTGCGAAATATTCTACTATCGTTACTAATTTAGTATATATTGACAACAGCACACCGAATGACGTGTCTGTACTGTCGTAGCTGACCCCTCCATATGACAGTGCGACAATGCAATTGGTCACACCGCCAGCCAGCCATGGCTATGTAAACCGACGCCTGCGTTGCGGCTGCCGCTGGCTGTATAACATTGACCGTTGACAGTCGCATTAATTTGACGCAAGGCCCATAACCGCATCATACGCACAGGTAAGTGTTACGCTATATTATTATGTAGTCGCCCGAACATAGCGATATTTTGAAGCTGTTCTGTTCAGGATGTTAGCACTACAACGCCATCACTGTCGGAGTGAACAATGCAT
>OZ024860.1:4896267-4898767 GCA_964017155.1 Oasisia sp. SBJ-2009
CGCAACGCAACGCAACGCAACGCAACGCAACGCAACGCAACGCAACGCAACGCAACGCAACGCAACGCAACGCAACGCAACGCAACGCAACGCAACGCAACGCAACGCAACGCAACGCAACGCAACGACAATATATATATATATATATATATATATATATATATATATATATATATATATATATATATATATATATATATATATATATATATATATATATATATATATATATATGGCGTTGCGTTGCGTTGCGTTGCGTTGCGTTGCGTTGCGTTGCGTTGCGTTGCGTTGCGTTGCGTTGCGTTGCGTTGCGTTGCGTTGCGTTGCGTTGCGTTGCGTTGCGTTGCGTTGCGTTGCGTTGCGTTGCGTTGCGTTGCGTTGCGTTGCGTTGCGTTGCGTTGCGTAGAGACATATTAGTGATATATTTAGGTTAATACTGTTTAAAATGAGAGTCATTACTAACAATGTTTACTATCAGGCCATGACACTGTATATATGTACAGTAACTGACATCAATGGTCTGGCTAAATTAATCCAGAATAACAGCTGCATTCAGAGTCATATTATTATATTGTTCATATACAGTATCAAAGTGACCATATCATTATTGATCCGGTATTGATCCAGTAGTCCTTTAAGCATGTCACTTATTTTTATGGTAGAGAAATATATATGTGTCATGAGCATAACGAACCCCATGTAGACACGTTATACTTAGTTTCCCTCATCTATGCCAATATACTCACCAAGTGCATCAGCTGATGTGAATGGGCCTCCCAATATCATAAGTATGTCCAAGTTTTTAATTATCCACTTATTTACGGCTAGATTAGCAATTTTCCTTATCATGCAGGCGTTGTTTCTTTAGTTCTCGCTGTCTTGTGTTCCATATCAACATAATTGTTGATATCCTGTCTCTTTTTTTATCACACAGACATCCAACCAGCCAGAAAGACATGGCTCTGGTCAGTCAATCAGATGTTGTCTTGGATTAAATTTCACTAAAAGATGCTCTGGCAAGCTGCTTGGCTTCTTGTCTAGAGCTCTTAGTTTACGAAGCCAAACACTCCGCTCAGCTCCCAAACTGTCTGCCTTCTCTTGTTTCACTGTGTCCGTGCGGGAAACTGAATACTCCGCACTTGTCATAGTTCCAAAGGCTAAATATGTGCCCCTTTTGCTACTGAAAGCCAGCAGCCAATTTTGGCATGAACTCTTCAGAACCTCTAACACTTGGGGTCAAAAAGATTCTAATACCATGGCAATGACAACACATATGTCCTGATCGTACCACGCATTCTTGAACCTCTCAGTGGACTTTATTTGAAGGTTATCTTTCAAGAGACTTACTTCTCTCGCTGCGTGAGCCTCTACAAACGCCATCGCCAACAAGACGAGAAGAAATATGACTCCCACACGCATGGTTCTTCAACGCAAACATACAAAGAAAAAATAGTTAACTAATCAAATTATATACGAACAACGAATTTCACAACATGATGTGTTTGTCGCAACTATTCTAAATGCGCTTGTAACTGTTCCTGTTTTTCAGCGATATCAGCTGTCCTTACCTCATTCGGCCAAAATGTGCTTTCGTTCACGTCACTCGGTCCCCTTCTGTGCTAAATTCGACGTAGATCCCTCCATTTATATAGCAATAATGTATGAATATTGCATTGTGTTCAACGAATGAAACCGCATACTGCACAGTTTGACACGTCAAAAAATAATAACATAAGATTTTGTAATAAAAAGGAGCATAATAGCATGTGTGTTTTCACCTAGACCCCATAGGTGTCGTAGCGCAAAGTAGGTATGTGTTTACGTACACACGTCACATATAATGATGCACGTCCTATATATCACGCCATAGGTATTTACGAACATAATATAAGATGTGTTTTCTAATGAGCGTGGTGAACTTTGGGATGTAGGTCACCTGGGAGAGCATATTGGATCCCTCTATGGACAAAAAATCTAACTAATTTGAATTTAAATTAATAACGCTTAAATTATGAAATCGGCCGGCTGTGTGTGTTCGAAAAATCGTAGCATCGGGCGGACAACGGAGTTCCAAAATAACCAAAACGACCGACGGCCAGATGTTCCCACGCCGCCCTGTCGATTTCATTTTTCGTGCGTCGGCCGGCGGTTCAGCGAGTTCCCAGCTTAATAATGGGAGACTTACCGTTGTGTAAGCTTCATCGCAGTTTGCGCAGTATGTACCTATTCACTGGAGTAACTTCACTGACAGCATTGTCTTCGCGATGACGTAAACATTGTAATTGTAATCGCCTTACCGTGAAGGCGCCGTGGCGTTATAACGCAAATAGACAATATGCTACAGACGGTGTTACAACCGATAATGTAATAATCGCCCGGTAATGTAATAACTACCCGATAATGTAATAAAATCAACCGATAATGTAATAACCACCCTATAATGTAATAACATCAACCGATAATGTAATAAACTTGCTAACCGATAATGTAATAATTTTCA
>OZ024860.1:4906267-4908767 GCA_964017155.1 Oasisia sp. SBJ-2009
TAACTAATATATTATGTTTACTAAGCATATAATAAAAACGATTGTAATGAAACTGAGGCAAATTTAGTGTTATATATATATATATATATATATATATATATATATATATATATATCGTGAAGTTATTTGGAAGTATCAACGGAATAGCTACTAAGAATCAACACATACCGACATACAAAGGTAGGGGGGAGGGGGTGTGTTAGAACAAATTTTTTTAGATACCCCCTCCAAAAGATGGAGGATATCACCTAAGTTTGGATTTACTCAACAACAACATTTTATGTTCTTATATATCGGAGTTTCCTCAGGACTGCTCAAAGCGTTTTACACTGTACTCCCTGCCAGATCTGTTCAATCCGGCATCATATCGGCTTCTCTGGGATGTTAATGCGTGAAGACTATTCGTACACAAACATCCACCACTGTCTATAGCCAGTTACTCAATCGTACAGCTGAGTGAATTGGAAGCAATGTAGAGTGAACAAACTTGCCCAAGGTTTGACACAGCAGCACTCTTAGTCGAGAATCCGAAGTTCTATCCACGACGCCACTGCGCTACTACACAAAGACTGCTAGGCTGCATGCGTTCCTGTTTACTACAAACATGCACTTCGTCCACTGGATTATCAAGTAAATAATTTCTATTTACCCAAACAAAACATCCCTTATCCACTTGTCAAGAATGATAAATGTACCTATTATGTTTTTACCACGGTCTGAGTGGAATGCATTGTGCACAGTAAAGCAATTTCCCAGTGTGAGTGCAGCCGTGCTGTTTAACATCATCTGCCACTTGCTACTCATCTTTTTTCACAATCGCTCTGAGCATCAACCATTTATCACCGAAACATTCCTGTGTGAGAAGACAGGCAAAGCCATGATTTCATCTGTCTCGTGCCTTAGAATACGTAATCATCTATGTATAATACGTCCTGTTAACATAATGAATCTTCCGTGGTAACATGAGTAATACTACGCGTCTGCTTTGTTGTACTTTTTAAAATGCGACAAGTGAATTATTGAATAGTGACACTAAGCCAAAACACATGTCATAGAACATGTATTCTCCCTGGCGTATTGGCCGGGTTACGTCGGCTTTCGTATGACAACATTCTCGCATCAAAGGCAAGTCAAAAGGGTTTATTCAAGCAAACGTATTGGTGAACACTTCAAAAGGAGAAACACTGATGTAAGAATACGTATAAAGTAAGTTATGTTTGTCTTTGTATCGACAATTTATAGCATTTTTATGTGCTATTTTCCCAAGTGATACAGACGAGGTTATCGTTAGTTATGTTTTCAGCGTGTATTCGGGAATGGTGCATTGTGAAATTAATTATGTTTACAATAACGTTCAAATAACCGTTTGCGGACCCGTGGTTTAAAACGGCGGAACATGCGAATACGTGTGAGACTGACACTCAACGAATGCAACAGGCTGATTGCGCAGACAACTGATGTCATTATAATCATTCTGGTCACAATTTAGTAGTTCTCGCACGGGCTGGCGTAAACAGATTTTGTTTTGTTTTGTTAAAGAAAACAGTGGAGCTGTGTAGTCGAATTGCTGTGTATTGTGAATGATCTCTAATCATCTCATCTGAAGCCTGTAGCCCTAATCGGCTTGCTAAATCCGTTGATGCTGGCGTGAAGTTTGACAAAGCGGTTGAGTAGTGATTTCCTGGAGTCGGCCAGGCATGACGGGGCGGTGCTCTGGCTGCTGCACGGACACGAAAGCAATAAGTCACGGTTCGACGGTCACCACCTTTGTCGACTCCATTGGCGCGCTGTTACAACCGATAATGTAATAATCGCCCGGTAATGTAATAACTACCCGATAATGTAATAAAATCAACCGATAATGTAATAACCACCCTATAATGTAATAACATCAACCGATAATGTAATAAACTTGCTAACCGATAATGTAATAATTTTCAACCGATAATGTAATAAATTCCTCTTGCCTGATAATGTAATAACTTTCGCCTGATAATGTAATAACGTACAAATTTCTCGAAGGACTTAGTCGTTTTCGTGGATTTCATGTTGGTTTCTTGTACTTAGTCGATTTCGTCGATTTCGTCGATTTCTTCTATTTCGCAATACCACAACTTTTGCTAGCGGAATCAAATTAGATTAAATCAAATATGCTGGTTCCAATTCGGAAGTCATATTTATCCCAGCAGGTCAGAATTTTGAGTTATACATTCTCTTTCCATTTATTAATGACGGGTTGGTGTAATACAACATATGGGCTTCATTGATAACGAAATTGTCGGCCCAAATCCTGGTATCGATGATCTCACAAGTGTTCCCTTTCCATGCAATAATGGTCCGTGTATATACCGTTTATTCGTTTTTCGTTTTCAAATTTGCGACCGAAAAACGGATAATGTAATATATATATATGTGTGTGTGTGTGTGTGTGTGTGTGTGTGTGTGTGTGTGTGTGTGTGTGTGTGTGTGTGTGTGTGTGTGTGTGTGTGTGTGTGTGTGT
>OZ024860.1:4918767-4961267 GCA_964017155.1 Oasisia sp. SBJ-2009
ACTCCATCCACCAGTCATCCACTCCATCCACCAGTCATCCACTCCATCCACCAGTCATCCACTCCATCCACCAATCATCCACTCCAACCACCAGTCATCCACTCCATCCACCAGTCATCCACTCCATCCACCAGTCATCCACTCCATCCACCAATCACCCATTCCATCCACTAGTCATCCTCCCGACGTCCTCATGTCCGTCTTCCTACAGTCCTCGTGTACATCCCCACAATCCTCATGTTCCTCCTCACAGTCCTCATATTCCTCCTCACAGTCCTCATGTCCCTCCTCACAGTCCTCATGTCCCTCCTCACAGTCCTCATGTTCCTCCTCACAGGCCTCATATTCCTCATCACAGTCCTCATATCCCTCCTCACAGTCCTCATATTCCTCCTCACAGTCCTCATGTCCCTCCTCACAGTCCTCATATTCCTCCTCACAGTCCTCATGTCCCTCATCACAGTCCTCATGTCCCTCCTCACAGTCCTCATATTCCTCCTCACAGTCCTCATGTCCCTCCTCACAGTCCTCATATTCCTCCTCACAGTCCTCATGTCCCTCCTCACAGGCCTCATATTCCTCCTCACAGTCCTCATGTCCCTCCTCACAGTCCTCATATTCCTCCTCACAGTCCTCATGTCCCTCCTCACAGTCCTAATGTCCCTCCTCACTGTCCTCATGTCCCTCCTCACAGTCCTCATGTCCATCCTCACAGTCCTAATGTCCCTCCTAACAGTCCTCATGTCCCCCCTCACAGTCCTCATGTCCCTCCTAACAGTCCTCATGTCCCCCCTCACAGTCCTCATGTCCCTCCTAACAGTCCTCATGTCCCTCATAACAGTCCTCATGTCCCCCCTCACAGTCCTAATGTCCCTCCTCACTGTCCTCATGTCCCTCCTCACAGTCCTCATGTCCATCCTCACAGTCCTAATGTCCCTCCTAACAGTCCTCATGTCCCCCCTCACAGTCCTCATGTCCCTCCTAACAGTCCTCATGTCCCCCCTCACAGTCCTCATGTCCCTCCTAACAGTCCTCATGTCCCTCATAACAGTCCTCATGTCCCCCCTCACAGTCCTCATGTCCCTCCTCGCAGTCCTCATGTCCCTACTAACAGTCCTCATGTCCCTCCTCGCAGTCCTCATGTCCCTCCTAACAGTCCTCATGTCCCTCCTAACAGTCCTCATGTCCCTCCTCGCAGTCCTCATGTCCCTCCTCGCAGTCCTCATGTCCCTCCTCACAGTCCTCATGTCCCTCCTCACAGTCCTCATGTCCCTCCTAACAGTCCTCATGTCCCTCCTCGCAGTCCTCATGTCCCTCCTCGCAGTCCTCATGTCCCTCCTCACAGTCCTCATGTCTCTCCTCACAGTCCTCATGTCCCTCCTAACAGTCCTCATGTCCCTCCTAACAGTCCTCATGTCCCTCCTAATAGTCCTCATGTCCCTCATCGCAGTCCTCATGTCCCTCCTCACAGTCCTCATGTCCCTCCTCACAGTCCTCATGTCCCGCCTCGCAGTCCTCATGTCCGTTATATATATAACAGTGACAGGCGTGATACATATAACGCCTAACAAAATGTTTTATATGCAACGAAGTATCTGTTGTTTGTACATTGTAAAAAGCATTTGATAAGAACTCGTTGTATACGTCAATTTACGCACACTCTATTTACTGTGATATCATGTGGGTGAGAGCTAACACAAGTTCCAAAACCCTTCCAGTAAAAGGTAGTACTCATATCAACACAATCTAGTCAAGAGGCACCAAACCATACACAATTTGTATGATTATAAATGTTAAATTATGCATCAGGTCAATAAGAATATGGTGTAGTCGACGACTGTTTATAATTAGGGGACATCACAAACGTCTATATAATTTTTTTCTGTGTATATAATGTAGGCAAGTAGGCCTTGTGCATGTTTGAATAAGCATACGTTGAGTGAAAATATACGCATTATCATCAATACAGTTAATAATTATGTTTGTAGTTCATATTACATGAGCGTGTAATTGATATATTAAAGTGAAAAAAAAGGCAACAGTTTAGTGTTATGTACCTAAAAGAGTTTACACTAGCTAATTATTTGCATCTAGAATCCAATTTTTCACCTTAGTGGTTACCTCAGAAAGTGGTCTTAAAGTGGGAAAATCTAGCTAAATCACCGACACCATGAACCGGCCCATCTTGGACCTTGCAACCAATCACAACCCAGCAGTTTGGAAAAGTAATACGTCAGAGAGTCGTCTGCTGGTTCAGCTGTCATAACAGAGAGCCAAGCGGTACGCTAAAAGTTGCCTTACGTCGGTTTACAACGAAATCGCGACATCAATATGCCACACTGTTCCTCAAACGCTTATAGTAATAGTACAGTGAAAGACAGTATCAGTAAGATGTCTTCTTGTTAATCTATGAATCGAGCAGAACTGAAACAGTGGTTCGGTGGATTCGTTTGGACAGTCACAGAGACAGACACAGCGCGGATCCTAGACGACCCGATTTGATTGACCTAACCATCAAAACGACCACCAACAGCCGCCAAACTTCTCCTCACATATCTTACATACATATGCATACACTATGTTATGTAATAAAATCTCTTGCATTCCTCTAACGAAGAAAATTCACACACAAAAACGCGCAGACCTCGAGTACAACTTGTTCGGCCGCCCAGCGGTACCGTGAAATCGCTTTTAAAAGCTTTACACAAAATACCGCTAGACGCCACGTTTCTGGCTGCGAATATTTAATTGTTTTACTTCACACGCGCGAAATAGTTTAATTACTTATAAATAATATAATAATAATAATTAATTATTATCATCACTATGATTTGCAGGAAATTATTAATTTTATTATTTTTATATTGATATTTTATTTTTATAATTGTTCATATATGTTTCTAGTATATTTATGTTTTTTTCTTCTGGTGTGTATTTGTTGTTTAGCATTTTAATGTATGTAAACGCCATGAACAAGTTTAAATTGGATGTGGCGCTATATTAAATAAACAAACAATTTTTTTTATTATAATATAATATTTTATTTATGTAGCGCCACATCCATAATTGTTTGTGGCGCTTCACAAAATAATGCTATTAAAAATACAATAAAGAGAAAACTACCCACAGATAATATTATTTAAAAATAAATAATGAAAATACATGTTTCTATATCATTAACTAAGCTGACCTATCAGTCATAAATAAACATACAAATTACATAACAACAATTGTAATAAATGAATATAAAAGTATGGTTAATAGTAATAAATAATCAAAGTAGTAAAATAAGTACGACGTAATAATAATTTTCATTCAGCACATACACAACCATTATGCATAAGAACATATTACTGAAGCTATTTGTTCTACTCATGAATGACATTTCCAGCATCAGATATGTAATAATTATTATTTTTGAACAAGACACTTTATTAATTATCGGAACAATAAATCACTAAAATGTAAAAAGGAATATGAATATATGGGAAATATTATGGTGGTAGAAAAAGAAGGATTTAAAAACAGTAATATTAACATGTTATTGTTTTAGTTATTATTGTTAAAACATCGCTTATGTAATATAAGCTTGCATGCTCGCAGTACACGCGGGATGTTTATAGAAATATTGATAAAATAAACAATGTGACTTCATTGAAAAACACGTAATTTCCTTTTTGTTTTATAACTAATAGGCAATTTTGGATAATTATGCAGACACATGTATTTTTAATATTTATTTTTAAATATTACCTGTGGGTAGCATTCTTATTATTGCATATACTTTAATAACAGTATGTTGAATAGAACAGAAGATAATTGTGGATTTGGCGCTATATAAAATAAACTAATAAAATTATATATTTGTATATTAAATTGTTATTTTTTATCAACTCTATTAGACCCATATCTCCAAAGCGTTGCTTTAGTTTGCCGTTTAACATTTTCTGCAGATCATAGTGATGCAGCTAATTATCTTTATATTATTTATAATTAATTAAACTAATTCGCGCGTGCGAATGCAGTAAGGTTAATAAATATTCGCGCGCCATCTAGCGGTATTTTGTGTAAAGCTAACTTATAATAGCGAGTTTACGGTAGTCGAAGTTGTCGAGTTGCCGTTCGCCAAGATTTGCGTTTCTGTTGTGAATTTTCTTCGTTAGACGAATACAAGTGATTTTTTTGTAATGTAGTGTATGTATATGTATGTAAGAAATGTGGGGAGAAGTTTGGCGGCTGTTGGCGGTCGTTTTCGTGGTTAGGTTAGAAAGTAACAGATAATAATATGCATGCACAGTTCACGCCGACCAAGACGACTCTCTGACGTCATTTTGTTTCTAAAATGGCGTAGTCTGTAGACTTTCTATGTCTATGTGTTTTACATTTTTTCCTGGTAAACCACTGACGTTAAAAATATGATTGTTGTTGGAAGTTGTTACTTTGTATTAACTCTGTTAATCCCATATGATCCAAACATTGACTTTGTTTTCCCTTTAATTAAGCAAGCACTTGTTATTCATTAATCCGAAACGGTCCTCGCACAAACAAAAAGCAGCCAATTCCTATTCCAATTGGAAAACACCGTTTCCTAAACATTTGCAGATAGCAGTGGCAAACACATTTGACCAGATAACTGTATGCAATACGTATTCAATTATAAATGTTGTTTTCATTACACATTCTACACGGTTCACGACACGGTAGAGGTACACACTCATTAGGTCTGTTCCAAGCGCTATGGTCCCTGGCAGATCTGATCAATGGAACACAGCCTCGGAAGGGAATGGGAAGTATTCAGCCATGGTACATAATTACTGTGTATATACATACAACTGAATGAATTGGAGTAATGTGATTTGAACAAACATATCTAAGGTTCGAAACGGACTTCCTCCTCTAGTTCTCTTTTTACTGAGAGCAACAGGCCGTTTCATCGAGCTTTCTCGCACGGCAGGGGTCGCTGCTGCTGATTATGTAAGTAGTAAGTACCAGGTAGCAGTACCTCGGCTGCTCCCTTTGCAAAACTCACCGAATGAAATCGCCTACGAGGAGTGTGGTTGTCCCCCGGTAATGTGATATTATTTACGGTGATTTCAGCCACACAATGCTCATGTTACATGCGATGTTCGGTGTGTAGAAGCAAATACACAAACCCGTTCAGCTGTTAGTGGGTCTGGGTGGACGGGTCATTATACTGTGATTCCAGTAGGATACACTGACATGTTGGGATGCCAAAAGGTTTCTCATTTAAGGGTGATTCCAGATTTTCAGTTCAATTCAGTGTTCTTAGTATGTTCTGACCTGAAATTTGACGAAAAATGACATTCCACTTTCATGCGTAGTTTTAGCTGCCAATATGCCATTAAAACAAGCCATAATACACGGTGATAATTCAAAGATGTCTATATTATTAGGAAAGTGTCCAAGTTATAATATGGAAATATGTGCGGTCCGATGGTTGGATTTTCTTTGCATTATTTGTTCACCATTTGCATGATTTACAGTTAAAAAAATACTATTCACTGAAGACTTGTGGATATCATGTGTTATAATATCTACAATTTTTTGTATTACAACTGCTTAATTCAATCGGTACTTATTGATTGAAGAACCAACAATTTATCTTGTCCAACAAAAAAATCCGTACTGTTCTATCAGTACTGTTACGGTGTTTATATATGAAATTGCAGATTTTTTTAGCTGCATACATCAACTGGAAGCAGTGATGAGATAGCGGGAAATTAAAAGAGATAAGAAACTCATGTCATTATAGTTATTATGTTTATGCAGCCATTAATTAAATACATTGTCTTGCGTGTGCATTGCGAAGTCGAAATAAAATGCAATTAGCAACATTTTTGGATAAATTTAAGCTTAATATAAATAAATCTGCATTATACAGAATACAAATGCATTATGTAGCCTTAGTTTTGGGGACATATTCGTAAATCGCAAGACATTGCCTTCGCTGCTCTGATGCGTCAGGCATGCGCCAACCGTTCGCGCCCTGTGACATCGACTTATTTACGTCGACTCGACGGCATTAACTTGCTCTAAAACACAATAAAAAATCTGACTTCTTTGTACGGGAAGCTATGTAGAATGACATTCCGAACATATACACATCGAAAAAAGATGCTAAACACGTTTTGAAAAGGTCCTAATAATTTAGGCTAGCCAACTGGATGACTACCTATATATATATATATATATATATATATATATATATATATATATATATATATATATATATACATATATATATATATCGAGCTACATTTATCAGTTTATGTAAACCTTGAATAATCTTTCAATAATACACAAGGCCTACTTACACTATAACGATGACGGCATATCAGTGGCCTATCCACGTGTATGCTTTTAGTGTTTTCCTTGCCTGATCTCTGCGTCGATCATTGGGATTCCGGGTTAATCCAAAAAAGGCTTCCTTTGCTTCATGATTGTGGAAGGAAATAACGCTACGCGACAGAACGTTACGTCACTTCCGTAATTCCTTATGCAAAGTCCGCCGAGTGGCGCCACTGTTTGCAGCCACTGCATGTTCGCCCAAAAACCAGCGGCACTGTTCCCGGTCAGTGTGTTTGACCACAGGTATGATGCCAGACGGTGCGAACATTCCAGAAAACCTTGATTCGAATCCTGTGCTGTCGTTGTGAACCGTGGGAAAGTTCGTTTACACCACGTGGCTCCAGTTCACTCAGTTCTACGAGTGAGTATCTGGCTATAGACAGTGGTGGATACTTGTGCTACTACTATAGCTAGGCAGTGTAGCAAAAAATAACATTTGTTGTATATAGTCGTTCGGGGCTTTAGGAGCCATGCACTTTCCCAGTCCTTCTCCTAATTGTGTAAAGGGAAAGAAAGAAGAAAGATCGCAATGTGACTAGCACTGTATACAGCGTTCGGCGTGTTTGTAAACACGTTCCGGTTGCCCGATCGTATTCCCGGGGCAGCACCTCGAGGAGTGAAAAGATGCGGCCGAAACAAAAGATAAGTTGCTGGGCCGATCAAAGCGACATCGTTCCGTGGTGCTCCCGTAGGTCCTACGTGTTGTGTAATGTTGTACCGGGCGACGGTCGTGTGGCGGGACAGTGACTGGCTGTCGGCGCACGTGTGGCTGTCGATCGAGATGTGCCGATCATGTTGTCCGCGCAACGCAAATGCAAAAGAAGCACATTTAACATGTTCTAAACTGATAACGTTCTAAGTAATGGTTTAATTCGAAAGAGCCGATGTTGCTGATAACACCCAGGGCGCCAAACATTGGGGAATTAATCTTCGACCCCATGACTAACACGTCTAATATGTACATTTTTCTATTCAAAATACCTGTATACATGAGTATGATTGTCACGTTTTATAGGAAAATTGTTTTATTGGGAGGACAATTTTATGTAACCTAACAATAACTTGTGAACAATGTGCGCACAGCAAATACGTAGGGAAAAACAGCCCTTGCGTCATATAAGATGCTTCATTGCTCCAATATGAGTGAGACAATGCAGCAATTGATGCTTATGTCTTCCTTCGTGGCAATAACATACAAAACAAATACTTTATAATTCTACACTATCATGACTATAGCCAATGGACATGAAATTCAAATACTCGTCATTTTGTCTGACTGCTTCATGTAATTTTGTATAACACAGCTTTTTCTACTTAACCTTACAATGCTACAAGTTACTGTATTCCTGATTGTCAGCATAGGGGTTTTAAACATTGACCTATCAATTCCAGACCATCCACAAAAACCACAAACAGCGATGACATCCAATGTGTTAACTAGTAGCGTTTATTTCTGCATAGAAACATGCATTTTTTAGGCAAAATACATTTGCATTTGTATTAGTTGAATATCACAATATAACAAGGCATAAATTCATCAACAATTCGCATATGTTTGAAAACAAAATCTTCGTTTTGCTACTGGTGAAATCATCCAATAATTGACAGCAGTTACTGTTCATAGCAAGATAACGTTGAGTCCATAAATGTCACATCTTTTTTCACAAATATACCTGTGATCTGCCACAGAAAATACGTTATTAAGTTGTAGAACAATATAGCACATGTGGAATAAACATGATACACGTGTATATGCTTAAACACAAAAGTCTCAGTGTATTATGCTGTGACTCTAATACATGAATGTGATGTGGACCCTTATATTGACGTCGCGTCAATTGCTTTGAGCTATTCCATATGTGCTGCCTACAACAGGTTGCGGGCATAAAATGGCAAGACATGGTGTCAAACACCGAGGTACTGGACAGATGCAGTTTCACATCTGGCGAGCATAACCATGGTGGTATATGGTCGCTTCATCTGCATGATGGATGACCGTATACCAAAGGCTCTCTTCTTTGACTAAATGCTATGTAAAATGCTACAAAGACGTCCTGAATGGACATTTAAGTCATCCTAATACCTTGTTTCTTGTAGCAAGTAACATTTTACATTACTGGAATTCACACTACTTGATCGTTACTGTATTATTCCCAATAGACACACAATGTGCGATTGCAAAGTCAATTATGCACATGGACGGAGTGATTGAGTATTAGATGTCACACACCTGAAACATGTGTTTGTGCATAGCTGAACCTCTGTAAAAAGAGGGTGTGCGTCTACAGGGGATAACACAGTAGTTGTCTTGTTGCTGTTTACAGGGTCCAACTATGACTATCACATCTTCAGATCTTGTGATGTCTGACCTGGCGAACTCTGGACTTTGCCACTCACTTCTCCTCCTTCCAGTAAGAAAGGGGATCTTTCTGGTGTTCCCATCTGGCAATGACATGACAAAACAAAACACAGATGACTCAGATTAGAAGAAAGTTACCTGCAAAATATTGGCAATGTTGCAACATGTTCTGCCAAAACAATGAATTTCCAGTCATTTTATACAAAACAATTTTTTGGGGACAATACAACGACATCTGATTTTCATATTGTGGAATACTTTCAACTGATATAACACACAGGGTCCAAAGATTCAGTGCAGCATTGGTAAAAGCCCAATTTGTCATCCTGGAACTATGTTGATGGTTAATAATTAATATTTCAGGGTCCATAATTTAAGGAATATCTTTTCTCGGCTCTTTCAGGATTTATATCATATATATTCCACAGCTGTGCATAATGCAGGGCAAATAGCCTAAAACTACATCACACAACATATTGGTTAGTGTACAATTACAAAACTGGAATTAACAGTACGGAAACTCTGTCTATAGTCTATAGAGCAATGTTTATTGACAATAAATCAACAATGGAGCAACCGCATTCTGGGTTAACGTTTTTTGGGTTATACATACGTCTGGTCTGTTCTTCATCTCTTCCTGCTCTTCCTTCTCTACCAACTGATGTTGTTTCCATAGCAACTTGTGCTGCCACCTACTGGGTAGACAGCAACACAGCCGATCAGCAAGTGGGATAATGAGAGCCGGATCCACTTTTTCCGAGTCTGGTTCTGCAAAAGATGGCACACTCTCTAGTATGTAAATGATACAAGTGCTCAAAAACACTTTTCTACGAATTTTTTCTGCAGTCTGGCCGAGTTTCATAACAAAGACTTATTTTGCAAAGAAACAATGTACGGTTAAGGGGGGTTGTTTTAACAACCATTGTCCAAACATAACATACCATTTAGAGGACTATGAACAGGGAGCCACAGTATATTGTAAATATTGTTCTGAACTTGGATATCGTCTTGTTTTCATGCAGAAATGTAAACCGATGAAGTATAATTGGGCAGGTTTTACTGTATAAAAACACATTAGCCAAACCACACAGCTATGCTTGGGAAAAAAGGCAGTCCCCGATGCTAAAACTTGAAAAATGAGCCCCCTGGGGTCCCAGCCCACTGCGCTTTTACAATCTTGTTTGTGGAAAAGAGGCTGAAACGTTTGAAAATTATTGTAAACTGTTTCAATGTAACATTTAATTACCTTCTTCTCCTTCTCTCAGATACTGGACGGGGCTCTTTGCACTTAAAGTCCAATGAATCCACTACAGGTTACACATTTACCCCCTGTGTGGATCTTTTACTTCCCCTGGCATAGACACCAGACAGAAGGGACCACCGACTTTTAGTGTCTCCTCCAAAAGACACAGGCAAATGTGAGTTGAACAAAATGTCCTAAGTTTCAAAAAGGCGGTAGGTGGGATTGAACCACCGTCCCCTCAATTGACAGTCCGGCGCTCTACCATGCGACTACTGCTCTCCATGATAAATTAATTTTATAAAGTGTAAATCTATGAACCATCCTTGTGGATTCACTAGATCGCACATAAATATCAATTCGACACATACAACACTGATGGAGTTGGGAGAAACACTGTTTTGTAACACAGAAGTTAATATTATTAAAATAACAAATCTAAATATTAGTTAACCACACATTTACCTTGCTAAAAAGCATGAAAATGTGACCTACCTGTACATGAGCTGACGAGTAGACCAATGATGACAGTCACACCACTGCCCAGAGCACCGTACCACAGGAAGGACAGGCCGTACAGGCGCTCAACACCTTCCCTGAAAGGTAGACCCAAAAACAGGTGACCTTGACAGATTGACAGTAATTTTTTTTCTTTAAGTGCTTAATGAGGTAAACAACTGTTGTAATTAGTTAAGCATGTAATTAATTAAGTATATAATTAGTTAAGTATGTAATTAGATATGCAAAAAATTAGTTAAGTATGTAATTAATTAAGTATTAAGTATGTAATTAGTTAAGTATGTAATTAGTTAAGTATGTAATTAGTTAAGTATGCAATTAGTTAAGTATGTAATTAGTTAAGTATGCAACAAGTTGAACATGATACATTTTCCTTCTCAGATTACAATGTCATCTAAATTAATAATGTCTCTGACTGAGTCATGTCTTCATCTGTATTGCTGCCATGTGACATGGGGTGCAGTTTGAAATACAAGGTACCCTTCACAAGACTATTTCAGGTAAAGTGAAATACATTGGCAGGAATGAAACTGAAAGTGGATATTCTTTTAGATTTTCATATCTCATGGCTTAACACTTAAAGATCAAAATCTGCGATCACCAGTGAAAATATATAACTAATAAATGTATAATGAAAAATACAGTGGGTTTCATTAAATAATAAGTGTACAGTATTGGGATGTTGATTAGGCACCCAACAGTAACATACATTTAAATTTCAGGACAGGATTGCAAGTGTGGAGGTGTCTATACTGGGGTTGGCAAAATATTGATCGTATACAAAGGCTTGCAGGAATATATCTACTAGACAAACAAATTCACGCATACCAATATCACACACAACAAATAATGTTTTTGACATAACAAGTTTGCGGCCAGAATCACAAAATATTCAACAGAATGTCCAAAACCTCCCAATATTCTACATCCATTTTTATTGATGGTTTGACAAAGATTTTTAGGCAACAGGTCATGTGATAGACCGTCCAATTATATAACTTGACACCTATAAGGATATCAACCAAACGCACTTACAATGTATGGTCACTAGATGGCGTGACTGGAGGTGAAAGGGTGTAGGCCGCTATACTTGTATTGTACAGGTCTGAGCTGTTTCTCCAACAGCTTGACACACTGGTAGGTAATGTGGCACTGTACGGTCGAACAATGAATGCTCCCAAGGTGATCCACAGGGAGAGTAACATAGACGTAATGAATCCAACAATTGCTCCCTGAAGAACGAAACATTATATACAGCGTAATGAAACTGAAAGCTAGCAATGTCAATTACAATGTTTTATTCTATAACACTGGATAATCTCAACATTGTCGAGGCAGTAAATGTTTGTGTATGTTGAGTTTATTAATGTTTCACTCTTAAACAATTTGCATTTCATGCATCCAATTTTTAGCTATTGTTATTATGTTATATATAACTCGACATCACTGGCATTCATCTAATGAAATGAGCTTTGCAAAAGTGACCTAGTATACACAGCACTATGTAATAATAAACTAGATAATATTCTAGACCAGGCAAGGAGTTATTTTACTAATTGTGACCCAATGTGCCAAAAAATGAGACACTGTCTTCACTGCTTTTTCAGAAAAAGGACATTCAGAGGAATAAATTGATTGGTAAAAAAGTGTAACTTGGTTTCCAAATCGAAGAATAACATACACCAGTGGGTAAGTGGGCAAATTCATGTACGTGTCAAGCAAAAGTAGGGAGAAGTCACGTCATATCCGCATCATAGCTTGATGCTTATTGGTTAATTCACTGACCCGATTTTTAATAGAATCATCCAACTTGAGAACACATTCTAAGTGAACTACTGATGTATAAATGTCAATTTTAGTATGTATTAACTCTTTTAAGTGGATTACACTGAAAAGTTTCCTGTTGTTAGCCCATATCTGACCTTGGCATTGGCAGAAGGAAAGAGGGCGCCAAGCAGAAACATGCCGAGTACTGGTCCAGCCAGCGCGCCAGTGAAGCTGATGGATGCCTACAACATGAACAGGGACTGTTAACCCATTAGACCCCACGCGTCCGAAAGCGTCCGGGTCGCTCCTCCCCAGAGCGCCCGAAAGCGTCCGGTGGTGAAAAAGCCTCTAGCGGTGGCCCCATCTTGCGGATACTTAAGAGACTAATTCCCATTGATTCTTTGATATCTTAGCTATGAATCCTGGGTAATTTTGACGTAGGTTTGCATTGAAAAATTTCGAGTTTTTCGTGATTGAAGTTCATCATCTGTTTACTACTGATTAAGTTTGTGCTTATATATCGTTGGATTGGACACTTCTGACATTGAACTGAAGGTAAGTTTACATTACGTTCGAAATACAACTGAATGAGCGATAAAATGGATGAATTCAATGATCGGAGCTGTGTTTATGTTTCGTTGTCGAAGTTGGGTGACCACCAGTCGGGTTTTCAGCACCGAAACTGTTGATTATGTCGTGATATATGAAAATTAGGTGTTTTATTATAACAAATCATTAGGTAACATTGTTAATTTTTCTAATGGTTGACATTTCGTTGTTACAGGTGTCAAAATACCAGTTATCCACGATGTCAACATACACATTGGCAAGACATAGACGTCACATATAGGATGTTGACAACCAAGATAAAAGTCTTGCAAAGCTGTGTTTCCTGTCCATATCCAGATAAAATGAACTGATTTATATAGTACTATGTCTAAACAAGGCAGAGCATCTGTAAATAGAACAATATAATACATTTTATGTGAATAAAACATGATATTCTACTGTATTGTTGTCCAGAATTGTAATGTTCTATGTTTGTCACCTACATATAACAACATATTTTTTACCAACATACACCATAGTTACATCATTTTAAAGATAATTATATGAACATCAAAATAAACACAACTTGCAATTATAGAAAATCAGTACTTTTGAAGATATAACTTAAAATGTGCAAGCACCCCGAATTGGTGAAATCAGTGGCTGCAGCTTGGGGAACAGCAGCACAAGTCAATTTAACCGGCTGGGGTCTAATGGGTTAAAGAAATATTTCACGAAATACACTCAAGTCCCCAAATCACCAACATACAAGTGTATGTGCATGTGTACATTTTGACCAGTACCTTTGGCATTTTGTTTTATACTGTTTTCTGCTAGTTGTGCTTGTTTTAAAGATACCTAAATACCTAAAATACCTTAAATTAAATACAGAAAAAAACATGATACGCTTTGGCTACAATTAGCCTAGAATGGTATACAAGTCTACACTCTTTGCCAGTTGATCTTTTTAATTGGTGCTCATTCAAAGACCTCTAGAAACACATGACAAATATTGTTAGTGCATCGCAGATACACTGAAGAATTCAGTGACATATATTACATAAGTATCCACAAGATGATGTCACCTCCTACATATTCAAAGTTGTCGGCAGTTGCCAGTTGGGCGGATATGGTTAGTTGGGCAGATAAGGCATATCTGCCCAATTGGGGAAAGGGGTGAATTAAACATTTCCTGCCAGCGAAGACTTAAAGGGTTAATATTTATTATAATTACACATATGCACATATATGCAATCCACCCTGTCCATAACAGGTATGCTGTTTTGCTTTCATAACCATACATGTTGAATTATGATCATACTATTTCTTCAGGTGTTCAGTACAGACTATATCTAAAAAAAGATGCACATTACAGCAACAAAACTATGTTTTTTCATCATGTACCCCAGGATACCCTGTGGAAGAAAATATCTTTTTTTTAAACCCACTGAAAATTGGCTGCCTTAAAACAGAACAACAATGAATTTGGTAAAATCACAGAACTGTGAAATATATATACACTAAACGGTATCTTTGTAGTTATTCCATTTAATGTTTATGGTAAGATAGCTTTGTATGATGTAAAATACAGCTACAATACCTTAAAACCAATGACATAATTATTCCATAAATATTTCATTACATTTGTCAGATTAACAAGTCAACAGCAATTGGAATGAAATTAGAATGTGGTTTTGAGATGGGAAATTATTTCACCTGAAGAACGTGTCCACCGAGACGATTGGCAAGAAGGGACACCATCAGACCCAGGGCGCCATAGCAGATCACTGGAACATAGTGGTGATAGATTAAAATTAATTTAGCAAAGAAGCAAACCCGTATAGCATCCACAAAAAACATAGGAGGTTTTTGTTAACTTTCTGTACATTGTAGTTTTGGTAAAAACATCAAATAAACTGTTGACTTACCCTATATTTAATTCTTGCCAAAGGAACAAATGAAGTAATTTTTAAAGTTGTAATCTTCATGTTAACATAGAATACAATTATAAACATGTTTATGTGTTGCCATTATGCTTTTCCTCTTCCCAAAAATATGTAACCAATAAATTCAGTAGATTGAAGGCAAAATGTTGACCCAAAAATTGGGTTTGACAAGTTAGCAGATGTAACCATCAAAATAAGTTCCTGCGATCATTTTAACAAACATACACACACATTTCTTATTAAACCAAATGTTTGATATTATTTAAATTATTTGCACTTTATATATTTCATCACCAATGAACTGGACTGATGATGGGACAAAGAAGCTGAGGAACCTGCTTTAACATAAAGCGATAAATAACAGGAGAAAATACACATGCTGCCACCTGGTGGACATACCCAGCATCCGAGTGACATTTGCTTTTCCAGCTTCCGACAGATGAGAGAAAAATGTCTTGGCGATATCTTCCCATGTCACCGTGGCAACCGAGTTTAGTGATGAGGAGACAGAGCTGTAAACGTGAGAAACGGAAAAGTTCATAATTCCCTTGTGTCAATCAATCTTTTAATAATCATAACATTCATAAAAAATACCATCGTTGCCTTAAAGAATTTCTAATGTTTATGTTGTCATTTTTTTATTTGCTATAAATTAAGCTGATAAATGGAATAAAAGGAAGTAATTCTCACCTGAGGGCGCCACTAAAAAGAACTGCGAGAAAGATGCCAGGAAACCCAGGCATGTTGAGTACATCTAGCACGTAGTAGGGGAGCAGCTGAAACAGACACCAATTTACTTTTATTACTTTATTTACCATTAAATGTATATAAATATACTTAATACTGTGTTTAAATATTTCTGTGTATTGTCTGTTTTTTAATCGTTACTAGGTTTATTTGCTGAGATATAATTGCCCATGTCAGTGAGATCGCACTTCTTCTCTTTGATGTTTGTTCTTATATAATATTTTAATGTTAACTGTTTCAATCTGTAATGAATATAAATTAAACCATCCGGATTTTTGAAACATTTAAATTATATACATTAATTAGTTTCAATTAGTCATACATTGTACAACAATGATTTATACACCAAGATATACACAAGACCTTTCTGGTTCAGAGAATGTAGAATTTTACATAACTATGATAAACAGTCTTTGCAATATGGTTCATGTGAACCTATGTCTAGTCGTAGTGTTGACGCCCTCAGAAACTCAGGGGTTAAGAGGTCAATGGGTTGTTTTGTCAACTGTACTGTTCTTATGGTAGTGTCCAGCTGCCCTGGAGAAAAAATAAACTTCACAATTATCAAGTAGGTGTTGCCACAACTGTCCAGTGCTGTTGACACTGACCTGATTGGAGTTGGCGATGAACCCGGCTCTGAGAGGGTCACAGTTGACCGATGCGTAGTGGGCATAGACGACTAGACCAACCAGTCCAGCCAGGGCGTTAATGACCAACATTCCAGGTATGTTGAGGTATACAGACCTTGCAACCAAACAACACATGCCTTGGACAGCACAGCCTAATACAACTGACAACTTACGTATCCAGTAAGTGATATGTAATCATTATACCAAGCTTTGCCTGTGCTAACAATGTTGACACTGGTTACATATGTGAATTACATTACTACTGGTTAAATATGTGAATTACATTACTACTGTGACATGACGTCAAAAGTAAACATTACTGCGCACATTTGGCACTTTAGTAACTTTCTCTAGGTTGCTATGATGAAGATAATCTTCTGAAACCAAAGTTTCAAAAAAATATATCACAACAGATAATCTTAATTCAAATTCAGATCTACTTAAACAGTCTATTTTTAATATGTTGGTTTGTAAAGACACTTATTTTATTAGTTTTGGATTTTGTATTGAAGAAGATAAACCGGTTCTTGAGAGATAATAATAATAATAAAGCTTTATTGTCATTTTCAACATGCATTACATGTTAAAT
The DNA here is from genome assembly GCA_964017155.1 of Oasisia sp. SBJ-2009. Lineage (NCBI taxonomy): Eukaryota > Metazoa > Annelida > Polychaeta > Sabellida > Siboglinidae > Oasisia > Oasisia sp. SBJ-2009. The sequence goes on from OZ024860.1 coordinate 4,935,482, forward strand.
TTGAATGTAGGCTGGCACCGACTCACATAGTTGTAAAAAAAATGAAATATGGCAAATACATATATACTATACAGTGTACATAATATGTCCTTTAAAATGCTAAAAAAGAAGATATTATTTTTATCTAATAAAGAAATAACATATCTCAGACATCTTTTAAAATAATAGATTATCTATTTAAAATAATTGTACTAGTTAATACATAAATATATATAAAACGTCCTTTAAAATTATAAATGATCTTCTAAAAAATATTTTTGTTTAAGTTAGCAAGATATCACGTGATTTTTTTTAATTCAAACTGTACCAATTATGGACTTAAAAGCTTTTTTGGATCATTTGCAGAACAAGCCTGTGTGACTTAATGACTGGTCTGTTATGACAGGTCACACATGTGACCGAGTACGGACTCACCGGACATTGACTGGACATGTGAAAACACCACTCACCTTTTTGCCTCAGTCAAACTGGGCAGGCTGCAATATCGCTGTATACTCATTTGCCCGATACCAAATATGCTCACTGTGTTGACAGCGCCCCCTATTGTCAGTGACCAGAAGTTCAGTCTCTGTGTGGGGTCTGGGTTGAAGCTGGAAAATGGTTGCTCAAAGTTCAGGAATTGCTGCTGAACCATTAATCACGAGACTACAGTATACCCCATTTTTATAAGGACACCTTTTTAAAGCAAAATGTGATGTAAATAATTTTGCCAACAAAATGAGTCTTTAATGAGGTATATATTTGTTCTGATAAAAATGGTGGAATGACACTTATCATGTTTTCAAAAGAAACACTCATTTGAGCATGCTAACATCTAACGATGGACAAGCAATTTTTGTGAATCCCCACAAGCAGTGTATGGCTGAAGTCACCCAAAATGATACCATGACTGGCAGCATACCACACTCCTTGTTTGAATTCATTGTTTCATTTCATTTTATTTAGATTTGTGAAGGGTTGACCCAGGGGTACTGCAGCATAGTACTGACATACCCCAGGATCATCAGCAGCAACAACCTGGCATGCAAGGAAAACCGTTTATATTTTTTCAAATGGTGCCGTTTGAAAACATATCAAGCATCCTTGCAGGCCAGGTGTTGATAAGTGCTTAAGTGAACCCCCAGGTTGACAATAAAGACGTACTTGAATGTTTCCAGCCTTCCTCCTTTTTCGCTGATCTCCCAGATTTGTTTCAGGCCTCCAACATTCAGAACACCCTGAAAGAAGGTAACATTCACCAGGGCCAGACTTTGAATTAACTTTCTCCCCTAAGAAAGCAGGGTGTCTCATGAAAAATAATCACCCGGTAAGCCCATGATATATTTTAAGATCAACATTCACACATTAATAAAGGCAACAGGCTGAGCCTAATCAAGGCTTTTCAAGGTTCGGAAATTGCTCCATATATATCTATATAGTCTTGTTTAACTGACTCTCGCTCGGCTGCGTAACTTCGCTGAAAAGATATTCTGGTCACATAGCCGGCTATTCAATTTTATCTAAAAGTGGTGCCACCTGGAGTCTGGGTAACTGAGGCTGCCCGCCATAATTCCTGCTTCATAAACAACTGCAAATGTTTATTTCTGTTTATCTTTGTGTGGGTATAAGTTTAACTTTGAATATTTTAATAGATCTTATAAACGTGTATATTCTTATTTTAGTTTTTATTTATAGTTGGCCTGAGAGCCAATCAGCAACTCTGCCATATTCTGGGGTAAGGTCGGTCTGGTAATTACATCGGCAGATTATAAATCTACCAGGTGGAGTTGAGGGGCTAATAAGTATTGCCACCTCACAGAGTATGGGTAATCAAGGCTAATATATATAACTCTTAACAATTATTTAAGTTATTGAATGCTTTTATGAAATTATACAAATATATTTTGATTGAGTGTGCATCCATACATTCAGGGTTTTAGCTAAGCATGGCTGCAACAGAGACCACATCTCTTGCCCATTCTTGAGCCAAATCATTATAAGTTAAGACTACATGACAGCCAATACGTTTGAAATAAAGTGGCCAACATTTGGCCAACATTTGACTCACCTGTACAACAATGGCAAACATGCCACATATGATGACAAATGCTTGGAACACGTCTGTCCAAATGACAGCCTTCATGCCACCCTACAAGTAGAACCAACTTCACTTCAGCTTGACAAAACCATCAACACTTTATGTATGCCTGTATGTATGTAAGTACACATGTTTGTACTATGTAGCAACTACATACATGTAAATGTGATTTTAGGTAATGGTTAACCTATAATTCAGTGATCTAGTTTAAATTATGTAGTGTGAATGCTCAATTGGAGCAAAACCGGTTTCGCACCGGATAAAATTTGCTAGTGTGAACAGGGTCCAAGACAGAGACACAAGCACCCTCTTTTTATGATGCAATCAGTCTCACATGCAGGGGCCCTGCTGCTGAATACACTAGTACCAGACACCAGTACCCCTGGCAGATGAACCTAAGGGGTGTCAGTTTACTGCAGAGATGGATTGACTACAATAGGACTGTAATTGAGTAGGAGTAGGGTTACAACAAAATACAAACATGCATGTTTTTTACTGTAAAGTTTAAAGGGACGGTGCCAGCTCCACAGGCCAGACTTGACTGAAAATTTACAAGACAGTAATTTATAACTGGAAGTCTGCTCTCTAGAATATGAGAAAGTTAAACATCAAAGGGTATTGTGCTTGCCTCAGCATTATTGCCAATCAATTTTGTCTTGAAACAACTGGATGCTTTGTTTACCATTTTCACAGGTTCACAGGCAGAACCTCTCAAATTGCGAACCTTGTTCCGAGCTTAATAAAGTAACTAAATACAAACTGGCAGGCAATAAACCATGTCATAGATATAAGAACATGGATATTAAATGAAACAAATAAACCTTGGAGCTGCCACCTTCACTTTAACCAAAAGTTGTACCTGAACAATTCTGAGATTCTACCCAAAATATAATGTAACGTTAAATTGGAATATTTTGTCAATAAATCGATAAGCAGTGGCAGTAATTTATATCATACCACCAGCTGTGTACTGTGATACTAGAAGATACTTGTCCACCAAGCAGATACTCACCACAGCTGTATAAAATGTCGCCACCAGACCGCAGGCAAATACAGATCCCCACAGCGGAAACCCTGTAGCTAGAAAAAACGTTTGGACATTTGAGTAGAATCCAGACACACCTAAATTTTTGCTGCTGTTTTTACTGTAGTTTTCCCTACACTTGATACTCACTTGTGTAATTAAATCACTCAACACTGGCACAGTCACAGTCACATTTACATTGAAAAAATATTGTGTCTTTGCAATGCAGTAACACACAACTGCTGTGTTTGCAGTTGGCACAAATCGGAGTGGTATTTGTGTCTCAAAATATGACTAAGATGAAATATTTTATAGCATAAATATGCCTGGGATGACGTTGAATGACTGAATTAACGCAAGGAAGTATCAAATGTAGGCAAAGCTGCAGAAATAACAGTAAAGTAGGTCTGGAGTCTGTCTACATAAGTGCCAACACTTGTTACAAGAGTGGCTAGAGATCTCATGAATACTCTCTTGATGCGCTCCACACTGAGCAAATGATGGCGCATCTTTGTCTGAGAGATGTCTGAATTTGATGACACAAGACACGATGCCACTTGTTCAACACATTTTAGTAACACAGCATTTTCATAAAGAATACATACAGTGCATATTTAAAACTGAAAATGAAAACTAGACAAGCATTGACTATGTAAGTTTTTAAGCTAGCTGTTTATGTTTACATGATACAGACCTGGAGTTTTCTTGAAATATGTTTGTCTTGGCTTCTCACTTTTTAAATGATTGACCTCAACCAAGTTATCAGCAATAGCAAGGACATTCACCTTAATCAAACCCTGAAATATATATATTTATATATATACACACACATAAGAACTACATACCTGCTTCCAATGCTGTAGATGGTGTATAAATCACCAAACCCATGTAGAATATCTGCAACATTTATAATTATATATAATATATATAAATATATATATATATGTTACATATACATAACAAGTATATTACACCTTATAATTATATATATAATTACATATAGATATATAATCTTAACGAATAAAAGAACTTAGTTTTTTTTAAATATAAAGTTCCCTCATTCTAATTAATGTCTATTAACTACCAAAGTAGAGTATGTTAATTATGTAACACTTTGTTTCATACTAAATAAAATTAATTACTCAGCATTGCAAAAACTGTCTGTGTGTTTGCAATTATTTTTTATAAATAAATGCTAAATTAATTTCAGGTCACTGTGATAACAAATTGTGGATTAAGACATTGTTATTCTTTAGGTGTACATCTGTAACCCTAAAATATAAATTTTTGATGTGATGACTGTTTCTGTGAAAAGACTTAAAATAGCAAACCATGGGAAAACTACTATAATACAGAAAGATGCTGACACATATTTGTTAGTACCACTAATTAGAAAACTTTCTGTGTACGTACATTTCCAGTGATCATTGGTAGAGTTCCCATGAGCCGAACTACCCGCGACTGGAAGCGACGCTCCAAATACTGAAAGAGTTGATTCGATTTTAAAGGTGAACCACAAAATTAAATCACATAAATTATGATGGCTTAGGCTAAGCATTGAGTACATTTATTTTATGTATCTATGAATAAACCGTACATAAAACTTCATCCAGATGCCTATTCCCCCATCATTTGGACCAGCTGAATTTGTTTTGGATTTTGCAGGGATATATAAATCTGAGATGCAAAAAACCACGGACTTATATGCCGTGTAAGTAAGTCAGTGAAAAAACCTTATACATTTAAGCCTCTGAGCTTGGTTTCTAAGGATATACTGTCACTGAAATGTTATGACAATTGTTACCACTTGTGATACACTATGCTTCTAAAATATGTTTGTCATAGTAATCTAGTACGTAATTACTACTAGTATGGCCTAAATTAGTTGTCCTACTGTAAGTACCGGGAACTGCTAGTTACTGATTATTAACCAACAAAGGCAAATGCATTGTTCCAGCTGTTTGCAGCATTCTATTAACTGCCTAGTCTGTTTATTATAAAATATCATGTTTACAATACTATGACCGCCTGTTCAAGGCGTCACTGAACTAGTCAGCCTATTTAGAACATTATCACCAAGCCAACAATTTTACTCCACCACAGAGGGTGCTTGTCGTCTTGTCATGGTGTCTTTTAGTTTTACGTTCAAATGAAGTTCTGAAACATTACCAACATTAACATGATCTCGGAGTCATGAGGGAAACACAGGCCAGTCCAAAATGTTTAGACTTATGATTGCACCTGAGAAACCAGTGTGACAGGCGGATATGCTAACCACTACACTAATATACACCACCAGCAGGGAGGATGGGGCAGACTAGAATCACCAGTCTACGCAAGCAGTTTGATGGCGGTCATTCATTCTTGTATTTACGGTATTTAGTTTCTGGCACTCACCTCGAATGAACTGTTCACCTGAAGCGAATAAAACAGCGGGACAAATAACAAATTGGACACGATGCAAGCTATGCAGAAGCCGATAGTCCTCAGCAGCAGCTGTGTGCCGCGGGTGTACATTTCTGCCGGCGTCCCAAGTACAAGGATCGCGCTGACAAACGACACGAGCATTGACAGCGCCGCTGGCAGAGTCCGCAGCCGGCGGTCGGCCATGAGGTACTCCTTCGTCGTTCGCTGCTTCCCGCCGGTAAATGCATGGTAGACGCCGATGCCGATGGAAACTGACAACGAAATGAGGAAGACTGCGATGTCTGCCGCGTGAAAACCTCGCTTCGCTGGCATCACCCAGTCGTTGTTGACATGTTCAACCATCCCGCGTCAAGACATGATGACATCGACTCGTACTGTGCGGATGTTGCGCCGCCAGGCGGGTTATGTAGGGTATCTCTGTTAGGACCCGGCAGGTAGCAGCACCTTATTCCTTCCATGCATGTTTTTGGTGTGTAATGGGGCGCCATACCTAACATATTGTTCATCTTGCGATAAAAGCACAACATTTGGAACACATATAGCTTTATATTTAGAACTGGCATCCTTTTAACCATGGCAGCCATTTTCAAAAATGGCTTCCAGCGGCACGTTACTTGCATAAAACATCTTTGCCACCCCGGAGCTGCTAAGCTGTTTCAATGTTTTCAGGACCACAAATATTATTTACATACAAGATACAGTGTCAAATAGGTTTATTACAATGTAAGGTAATAATAAATGAAAACAATGCTACAAAATGGTGGTGAGATTGTCTCTACATGTAGCTAGTACAGTCACGTATTAACACAAACCAAGTATTTTGTAACAATATTCAGTGAATGTACTGAAGCCATTAACTATGGTATTTAAGTTATTTGAAAATACCAATGTTATTGCATGTATACTTGTTGAATAATTATATTAACACATCTTGATCGTGTGACAACTTGCCATGGACCATGGCTTAGCACTTTAATGTTTGAATAATGAGAGATCTTAAAATCTGCTGGCACATTCTCCCTCACAGGAATAGAGACCTGTTCACTGACATGCAGCCTTCTTGCACCAGCAGCACTTTCTACAACCACTCTTGCAGCCACAAGAGACCAGTTCATGGCCGTATTTGATGCTTGTGGCAACATCGTCCGGTGGGGCTCCCGTTATATAAAAAAGAGCCAATGGTATACCACTGAATACTCCATTATAGTAATGGTATACGATGACGCCAATCAAAAGTTATTATTTCCACATCTCATTAACTACACGTACCACCATGCGCATAGAGATTATGCAGGCTGAACAGGCTTTCAATATAGCGACGATTTCCAGTGTGTTACTTTTGACAATATCTGACATTCAGATCCGCCAATTTTCTGATGTGACATCTTTGATCATGATTACGAAGGAGATGGATATAATCCGTTGTCGCGTTCCGGAGAGCCGCTAGTACACACATTTGACGAGAGAGGGAGCAGATACGATACCGATAACGTTCGAACTTAGGGAAAAGTTGGAAAAGACCAGCTGTTGTAACGTTTCTCAAGTAAAGATAACATTCTCGGTGTCGAACATGACAACTTTATTAAACATGGCAGGCTGGCAGACGACTACGCGGGAACTAGCTCAGTTCCGGTGAGGCGTATACAAAAGATCAGATTGATCTACGATACATTATCACACCAGCAATCATAAATATGGCGTTATCATTTGTTAATGTCATATAAATAAAGATATTACTAAATCATGATTAAAACTTAAATGCAATGGCGTATAGACATAAAAATACATATTATTTTACTTGAAGATGTCCTCGTTCACTGTTGTCGTATTCAGAGAATATATTTGTGTAGGTATAGCGCTGCGATGACAATACCTTATATTTTATAATAAAAAATAAAGTAAATGCAAGTTCTTATATAGCGCAGTATCCAGTCCTCAGCACCGTTCAAAGCGCTATACACCTTACTTCCCTGACAGACCTGTTCACTCAGACACCATCTCGGCTTCTCTGGGAGCATCCAAACATATGCCTCTGGGAGCATCCAAACATATGCTACAATTAATGCGCATATCCACCGCTGTCTACAGCCAGGTATTCATTTATTCAGCTGAGTGCACTGGAGTAATGTAGAGTGAAAAAACTTGCCCAAGGTTTTAACACCGCAGTCAGGATTCGAACCCGGGTTCTCGTAGTCGAGAGTCCGAAGCTCTACCCCTGAGCCACTGCGCTCTACATAATACCAGTCACACACCGTACGATTATCGCTTAAATCGTATGTGATTTGGTCCCTTACGTGAGTTTCGCTGGCGGGAAATAGAAAATATTTTGAACTCGTAAGTGTCCGCATGCAACTATACTGCAATGGCACCTTAGATCCTACGCGTGCGAGCCGTGCGAATTCGGTATTATAATTAAACAAATAGTCGCCTGCGAGACCGTTCGATTACTAAATATTTTCCATTAACCGCTACATTACTCTCGCAAAGGCCCTAGTCGCATATAATACGATATACGCGATAATCATAAGATGTATATGACGTGTATAATAGCGACATCGACGTAAGCATAATTGTTGTTGATTACATTAATATATATATATATATATATATATATATATATATATGTAATTTGATATATATATATATATATATATATATATATATATATATATATATCAAATTACTCGAAGGAGATGATCTAACAGAAGCAACAACAAATTATACAAATAACAATATCATATTAGTACATATTCATGATTGTTATAATGTAAGATTGATTTTAGTCAACAATGCGGGACGCGTATCACGTGATGTGTGTATTCCTACGGCTACGTGGCAACCAGTCGGACCCACGACATATAAGTGAGTTAGTTCGTATCTGATTCATCGTTCTAAGCATGCCGCGACTTCGCCCAACTCACGGACATAGGTAGATTCAATTCAAAAGACTGAACATGTTAACTGAAAACACCATCACGGTCGTATTAATCTTGTGATAACGCACAAGTCCTATGTTAGCTCCAGAAGGGGCTGTGTGGAATCCAAAGACCAAAAAAGACAAAAGGAACTCCTTTGAAACCAGACCTGTTTAAATTCTTATTTCAGAACATTTTCCGAGTCAAAATTCCAAATCCTAGGCACTAAAATCCAAAATATGAATTTCACGTCGAAATGCACTTTTACAGTAGCTTTATTTAACAGGTCTTTTAAACGTAATCTGCGACTTAATGATTAGTACTTTTCAACGAACAAAATCACAGCTTTAAGATATTAATTCTTTACATAAAATGATTTGCAAAATTTATTGACACATTTCTTTACTAGTTCAAGTAACATTTTAACAAATTATAGTGATGTTTTGAAACTCATTATTAAGTGCAATAACAATTCCAATATTATGATTGGTGTTTCACTTCGAATTACAATGTGATTGCCCTCACCGTTACACTCTAGGTGGCTTAACCCGGATTGAAATCGTCTTCGTTTATCTAATTCTTCGATATTTACTGTATGAAGGTTGACGTTGAGTTTCGCGTTTGACGTGTTATATTAGACGATGATTAAATCATTACAACCACCGAGATTACGCGGACGCAACTATCATGTCAATTCTAACACGCCTCGACCAGCGTAATGTTCATTCGCTGCGACGTCGACAATGAAAGTTCATATCTATGTTAATTCGTGAGTACACAGCTAACACAAACAACGTGCTAAGAATGGCAAGCCATGCCACGGCTTTGCCATAGGTGCAACGAGATTACCGTTCAGGTATTCCGTAGAGAGTAATACATGTGTATACGCGTTTCTGGAATACCTGCACTTGGCGGGGACTTACAGTCAGTGTATTGAGATTCAAAGACGTGAATGTTGAGATTCTAAATGGACCATCGTTGTTAGTTTAGAACAAATAAGCCTATTTAAGAAATTAACAGCTACAACTATCTGTGGACGATTAAACGAAGGGAAAGACGAGCCGGATTGTCTCCGTCAGTAGAACATGACCGTCGTGCAGTGTGCTGCTATTATCAAGTGGGTTTCATTGCTACAAATTTGAGCCGAAGTATGCGACGCCCACGTAAGTAAGGCAAGTTGTTGGCGGGATTGCTCACAGCTTCTGCACTAGACGTGGTATCGCGCAATGACACCAACATAATGTCAGAAGGGTGGATCTGGTAGCAGACAAACGACACGTTGTGATAAGCGCTTAGTGAGTGTTAATAGCTAGAATATAAACTGAAGCATTTAGACTTATATTAACGAACTATATATACGAACTAAGACATGACAGATGAATTAGCGTCGACATTTGGTGAACCATTCTACGAAACGATGACAGAAATTATGTTGTGTGGATACACACAATCTACACACTTAATCGGGAAAATGCTTGAATATCATTGAGTACGTTGTATGTCTAGTTATATTCGTGTCTAGTTAACTTCGAGCAAATAATCTGCTGATATAAACAGAACAGGAGTGGAGCTATTTACAAAAATTGGCATGATTGTTGAATAATCAAATATATTAACTCCGTCTAGTTTTCACTCATTTAAAAAGGATAACTGTTTATCTGATCACCACGACTACCTATTTCCACGTGTGAGGAAGAACTGAACACGTCAGCACAAGTAAATTAAGCTGAAGCGAGCTCAGAGAGTGGATTAAAGATGGCCGCCTTCGATGACGCGTCGCGGTGGCTGAAACTTGCCCTGATGTTCTCGGCGCTGTGTCTGCTGCTTATGCTGGCGGCCGTCAACTCCCCTGGCTGGGCGGACGACCCGGGTGTTGGCTGCGGCGGGACGGTGTCCTGCGGCCGTCAGTGGTACTCTGGCACGGAGGGCTGTGAGGTGAGATGTGGACAATGACTGGGTCTAAACGTGGAGTTAATATATTAAACCGTGTGTGCCTGTTCCTTTGTCCAGAATTGTACTGAGCAGTAATTTGTAACGGGAAGTCTGCTATCTAGAACGTGAGAAAGTTAAACACGAAAGGGTGTTATGGTCAACTCTGTTCGTCTCGACATTATTGCCAACGAATTTTGTTTTGAAACTGAATGTTTTGTTTACCATTGTACATGTTGCAGGCGGAATATTCCAAATTGTGGACATTGTTCCGAGCTTAGTAAAATAATTAAACAAACATTAGTTGGCAGCAAACCGTCAACATGCATGTTGTAGTCATAAGAATGCAATGTTAAAGGAAACCAAAATGGAAAGGTTGCTTGTATGTCACAAAGAGTTAATGAAAATCAACCATTTCGAACGGTAATCACACTTTTAACGCCAGTGGCTTACTGGTAATTGAATATCAAAGTGGGAAATTCTATTGAAATCAGCCACAGCACGGAGGCTTCCATCAACGCCCTGATGCGTCCGGCGTAGTGGCGTTTACACATTCCAGTATTTAGAAATGGTGGCGCCACATCACGGCGTCTGTGTTACTCTAACGTGTAGACGTGGACGTGTAACTAGTTGCTCGCTCTTTCTGTGCGTCTCCCACAGGTCGTGGGAGTGCTGTGTTCTCTCACGTCGTTCATCCTCGTCGTCTGCTACGTCTGGCTAGACGAACTTCCGCACAGAAAGGCCATTCTTGCCTGCATCGTTGCGTTCTCTCTCGGAGGAGGTGAGCATTTTTATTGGCAAGGCGTAAGCGAGTGGGTTGTGGAATCATACACACGCACACGCACACGCACACGCACACGCACTCGCGTATACACACACGCGCACGCGCACGCGCACGCGCACGCGCACGCACACGCACACGCACACGCACACGCACACGCACACGCACACGCACACGCACACGCACACGCACACGCACACGCACACGCACACGCACACGCACACGCACACGCACACGCACACGCACACGCACACGCACACGCACACGCACACGCACACGCACACGCACACGCACACGCACACGCACACGCACACGCACACGCACACGCACACGCACACGCACACGCACACGCACACGCACACGCACACGCACACGCACACGCACACGCACACGCACACGCACACGCACACGCACACGCACACGCACACGCACACGCACACGCACACGCACACGCACACGCACACGCACACGCACACGCACACGCACACGCACACGCACACGCACACGCACACGCACACGCACACGCACACGCACACGCACACGCACACGCACACGCGAGCATACACACACATACACGGGGCACACACGCACGCACGCACGCACGCACGCATGCACGCACGCACGCACGCACGCACGCACAAACACATGCGCGCGCGCGAGCGCGCGTCTATTTGTGCATCAGCAAATGTCATGTCATGTCATGTCATGTCATGTCATGTCATGTCATGTCATGTCATGTCTTGTCATGTCATGTCATGTCATGTCATGTCATGTCATGTCATGTCATGTCATGTCATGTCATGTCATGTCATGTCATGTCATGTCATGTCATGTCATGTCATGTCATGTCATGTCATGTCATGTCATGTCATGTCATGTCATGTCATGTCATGTCATGTCATGTCATGTCATGTCATGTCATGTCATGTCATGTCATGTCATGTCATGTCATGTCATGTCATGTCATGTCATGTCATGTCATGTCATGTCACAAGTACGAAATGAGACATGTAAACCCACAGTATCTCTAAGAAACATCGTGTGAATCCATTTGTTTGCGTGTATGGGATGTACTGGAATAAACACGTAGGACACCCTGTAAAGGATATACTAGGATAAATACGTGGGACACCATGTATAGGATATACTAGGTAAAACATGTGGGACACCCTGTATAGGATATACTGGGATAAACACGTGGGACACCCTGTATAGGATATACTGGGATAAATATGTGTGACACCCTGTATAGGATATACTGATATAAAAATGTGTGCCAACCTATATAGAATATACTTGTATAAACACGTGGGACACCCTGTAGAGGATATACTGGGGTAAACACGTGGGACACCCTGTATGGGAACACTGGGATAAATACGTGTGATACCCTGTATGGGATACACTGGGATAAATACGTGACACCCTGTATAGGATATACTTGGGATAAATACGTGTTTATTTTTTTTTGCTTTATTTTCTCAACTGACGGCATAAACACAACTGTCTCGGTGAACCAGTATTTATTTATTTATATTATTTTTCTTTCCGTACACTTACCACGTTGTTCCAGATTATGTTCATGTCTACTCGAGTGCTATATATTATAAATAAAGTTGAGGATTATTCGATTGTATTGAGTCAAGTGAGTAGTTCATGTGTCCTGATGTGTGCTGCTGCAGGTCTCGTCACAATGGTAGGCGTCATCATTTACGGCGTGAACACAACCGGAAGTCCGTACGCCATCTTGCTGACAGTCCTCTCAGGGACATGCGCAATTCTGTGTGGTACCTTCAGCATCCTGCACGCGGTCACCATGACAACGCCGTGAGAGAGCACGTCGATTCGTGGTCATGTAAGATGACGACCGCTTTGAAAAAAATTACTTAACATCCACACATGTTTGCAAATACTTGTGACTATTATATATAAACATTGCGACGTCATGCGACGGAAAATTCAAGTTGCTCCAATACACTGCATGCAATGTTATGGTTAAAAAAAAATATTAAGCCTACTTTGTTCAATATCTACGGAATGACGCAACCATTCATACGTACACTAAGTAGGCCCTAACAAGATATTTTTTATTAAGAGCATTGTATTAATTGTTATAACTAAAATGTTTTTGTTACAACGATAACTTAATCCTATAAAGAAGTCTTGTTACAAACTAGAAACTGTCTTGTTTATAGGCAGGTCTAAACCATATTCACAACTTGTAGCTGCGAGAATTATACAAGAGAAGGGGCGTAAGCGGTCGTAGGAGTGAGTTGATCACGCAGGCTGGCTGTCGCGACAGCGGAAGACATTTATAATAATAATAGCGACAAAGCCGACAATATAGTGATAAATGGAGGGTTGTTTAATTGATGAAATAGTTTATAATCAGTTGACTCCGTGGGTGGCAGTTTGTCTGCGTCTTTCTCTGTTACATTTGTCTGCACATCTATGCATAACTTGAGTGATATGTGCGCAACAAGTCGACATAACTGTACGTGTTTATGCGAATCATTTGAGCTTACTGTCACGTAGGTGACGGTAAGATTCGCATAATTTATGCAGCCCGATTACAATGAATATTATGTATGCGCAGCGAACCACGCAATGACCGTTGATCTAAACGCAGTGAAATTGTCGGATAAAACCGAAGTCTTGCGAACTGAGCCGAACATTCATGACCATGCCATAGGCGGAACACACTCTAGAAACACTGGTACGCGGAGTAATTTTTTCGGTATGTTGTCAAAGTTATATATGATTAATAAAACATAATATTTGTACTGAAATGTGGGTTCAGAGTGACATGAGAGGTTACATTATATTATTTTAACAGGATTAATTAAGAATTATATAAATTATAAAGAATAAGACATTCTCAAGTAATACCTTTAAACATTCCCGTATAGTTGTCGCTGAGGAGCTTTCGTCATAAACTGAAAATTATGGAGGAGAGGATATCAAAAAATACACGACGAACTGTGCGAATGTACCATGTTGTAAAAATCGATCCCCTTGACACTGGAACCGCACGAACTGATGCGTGAGAAGTCTACATCTTTAGTTCTTCCAGCGTTATTGGTTCATTGTTATTGCTATTTAGTGTGCGAGTCCTGGGGTAAAGGGTGAACGACATGACATATTGCATTATATCAACATAACTCTGACGCACCAACTTCAACTACTGTGTTGATATATTTTACAGCGACGAGAAGTTAACAGCATGGAACGAGGTATGCTAACCGTAAATCTCTCGTTTATGTGTCCTACACGATTCAGCAATGGAACAGTACTTCTTGCATTCAAATATAGTCCTTTTGCCATTTTATGAACCTATTAATTTTCTATTGTGTGAGGTTTTATGGTGGATTTGTCATCGCATGGGGTCACTGATGAAATCCAGTTGGGTTGTCATTCCTCATCAACGGCCACTCATCATTGCTTGTCGGAAACCTGGGCAAACCCACGCAATGTCCATCGCGACATCGAAAGAACAAAGACTACCACGCATTCTATACCAACAAGAACTGCTAAAGTATTCTTATTTTACCCGAGCAATAAAGAACTGGGACACACTGTCAGACGCAATAACCAGCATCACCTAACCACAGCAATTCAAACATGGTTTAATACATTTACACAAACATGTTCTTCAATTCAATTGAATTCAATATGTTTCGTTCAAACAAACAAACAAACAAACAAACAAACAAACAAACAAACAAACAAACAAACAAACAAACAAACAAACAAACAAACAAACAAACAAACAAACAAACAAAATATAATATATATGTGTGTGTGTGTGTGTGTGTGTGTGTGTGTGTGTGTTTGTGTGTGTGTGTGTGTGTGTGTGTGTGTGTGTGTGTGTGTGTGTGTGTGTGTGTGTGTATACATACAGTGTCAGTTGGAATTATATATTTATATACATGTGTAGTCATTTATGCTTGTTTTCCTTAAATGACCTAAATGTTTTAATGTTACCTAAACAAATTAAAGAATTCCGTATATTATAGGTTTATGCCATATACAGAAATAGACGTGGCTCTGACATGTAAGTTGACATACACGACTAAATAGGGTGCGCACCCAACCCAGACCATACGACTTCAGTGCAAAACCAGAATAATGCGGACCTTGGTGCTGGGATATAACCGGTCACGCACCATTGACAATGTGCAGCCAAGCGGAGACGTCGTGACTAGACTGTGTCGGTCAGCGGTCGATTCGTGAGTAGCAGAGTCTTAAATTATATTAATAACATGGCTGGCCGCTGAGGTCTGCATTTAACACGCGTTAGGTTCAGTAAGCAGGACTCGAGGATTGTCCGATGAAACGTACAGCCATAACAGCGTGAAGCCTCGGACTACCAACTGCTGCTGGTTCGTATTGATCACCTGATTTCTTACACATTTGTTAGCTTGGCTATGACACTTATTTTGATTAGCTCATCATTATATGTTAGTTTTTGTCCAGCTTGGCTTTCAGTTAAGTGACCGGTCGCTGTCCAAGTCCGCTGTCCATCTGCATGGCTCAGCCGCAGGCCGGCTTTTAAAGCCTGGCACGACAGATGATGCGCTACCCCCTGTAATTTATTCAATTACTGTTAGTCTTAATAAATTAATAAATTTATGTTTTATGATTTTTTTGTCAATAGCGTTTGATACCATTGAACCTAATATTCGTTCATCTAAATTCAAGTTGCATGCATCAAAAAATCCTTATCAATCGGGAAACAGTTTGTCCAGATTAATAACACTAAATCTTCGGAAGGATATATAACATTGGTAGGCATGGACTTATATATGTATATATATATATATATATATATATATATATATATATATATATATATATATATATATATATATATATATATATATATATATATATATATATTATATAATATATATATATATATATATATATATATATATATATATATGTGTGTGTGTGTGTGTGTGTGTGTGTGTGTGTGTGTGTGTGTGTGTGTGTGTGTGTGTGTGTGTGTGTGTGTGTGTGTGTGTGTGTGTGTGTGTCGTTTTTTGACTGATTTAGGCGATCGTAGCGTGGAAACTGTGATAATATAAATCCGCAGAGCTGCTCTGGCAATAAGGGCGAAAACAATTCTTATTGCCAGAGCAGAAACCAATTCGCGCCTAGCGGATTTTCAGTGCAAATCTCAGAGCAGCTCTGGCTATAAGAAAAGGAAAATTTCATATTGCCAGAGCAGAAACCAAATGATGGAAATGTGCATGCGCGACCGGTTGGCGATGTGTTTAGCGAACATATGTCGACATAGTGATTGTTTCAGATACACATGACGCCTTGGTATCGTTTTTTGACTGATTTAGGCGATCGTAGCGTGGAAACTGTGATAATATAAATCTGCAGAGCTGCTCTGGCAATAAGGGGTAAAAACAATTCTTATTGCCAGAGCAGAAACGGATGCGCCCCTAGCGGATTATCAGTGCAAATCTCAGAGCAGCTCTGGCTATAAGAAAAGAAAAAATTCTTATTGCCAGAGCAGAAATCGAATGATGGTAATGTGCATGCGCGTCCGGTTGGCGCTATGTTTGGCGAACACATGTCGACATAGTAATTGTTTCAGATACACATGATATCGTGTTATCGTTTTTTTTTTACTGATTTAGGCGATTGTGGCGGGGAAACTGCGATAATATCGAGCCGCAGAGCTGCTCTGGCAACAAAGGGGGACACAATTCTTATTGCCAGAGCAGAAATGGATTGATGGTGATGTGCATGCGCGTCCGGTTGATGATATTTTTAGCGAACACTTGACGACACAGTAATTACTTCAAAAAAAATTTGACGCTCTGCTAGTATATTATTTTATTTAGTTATTTAGACGATTTTGATGGACATATTTACTTCACACAGTAGTTTTGGCAATAAATGCGCAACAATATTTATGACTTATGGGCACCAACCTGCTAATTCATTATTTTCCATGGTAAGCGAAGTTTGCCTCAGATATAAGAACCCTTTTTTCATGGCAGGTATCTGTAATTAAACAGGCCAGCTTACAATGGATTTGGTTCAAACATGAAACAACCCGCTTGAAAGTGCGGCTTGTTAATTGGAGAACCCAATTAACATCTGTTAAGTTCGTCTCAGTGGTGTAATAGGGGGTATTATGGATGGTATCCAGACATTTCGGTAACGGACACTTTGGTAAGAGACGTTTTGGTAATGGACATTTCGGTAACAGGACATTTCGGTAACTGGACATTTCGGTAATTGGACATTTCGGTAATTGGACATTTCGGTAATAGGACGTTTCGGTAACAGACATTTCGGTAATAGGACGTTTCGGTAACAGACATTTCGGTAATAGGGCATCTGGTAATTTTGCATTTTGGTAAAACCAATAAATATTCTTTACTTTAAAGGCATTAATTAAAGATTAATAAAAATGTATCCATAATGTAAAATAAATAAAAAAACAGTTGTGTGTGTTCAGTCACATTTTAATTCAAACTCACATATATATCCAATTATTAATATAACTTAGCCACCACCAGTGGTGTAGTGGTTGACCACTCTAGCCACCACCACTGCTATTTGGAAGCCACGTCCCCTTCAGAGGCAAGCACCTTACACCCCCTTACACCATACCATGCCTGACTGCAGGTGGGAAGCCAAGTTCCCTGTCTGTAGTCTGAACCATCCTAATTTACAAATGGTTTAACTGACTGACATCTCAACAGGTTACCTCCTGATATGGCAGACTGGACTCAGATTATTTTCAGTAGTTTTACCAAAATGTCTTGTTACCAAATGTCTTGTTACCGAAATGTCCTGTTACCGAAAAGTCCTGTTACCGAAATGTCCTGTTACCGAAAAGTCCTGTTACCGAAATGTCCTGTTACCGAAATGTCCATTACCAAAGTGTCCCTTACCGAAATGTCCTTTACCGAAATGTCATGGATCCATTATGGATGAAGGGTGTGTCCGCATTGCCAGGCGGGTGTGAAAGGTTGAAGAGGTTGTTATATTTATTTAGCCATGTAGCTGTACACAAATAACAATCGTAGCTATTATACTAGTAGATTGTAACGCATATTAAATTAAGGTTATCAGTTACATATTAGATCATTAATATCAATCAGAAATCTATCGATAATACATTTGCTTTTGTTCGAGCTATATTGCATTTATTGTATTATGAAAGTTAAAATGATTTTTAAAAGTTTTTTTAAAATTGTCACTGTATTTGTAAATGTGTAAATAATTTAGCATTTCAAATTATTTGTGTTTGAATCCATCTGGAGTATTTGTAATTGTGCTTGAATATATTACTTCTCAATATCTGCGTAATGTTATTGCTGTTTACAATGAGCGGCTTCTGAAGTAGCAAGAATGTGACCGATAATCTCCTATTTCCACGTAGTTGATTTTCCCTTTTGCGGCTTGTTAATGTTTTGTCACATTATTATAAGGGTTGGGTGGACCTTACAAATAAGGAAACTGTACCTAAGAAAATGCTTAAATGTGTACACAGTCACTGCAATCATATCAAATACATAGTCACCAAACGTCTTAAAAATACAACACCTCTGCTAAAATGCATGCATGCAATTTATCAAATTTGTTCGTCATCCACAGGGTAACGTAAAAAATGGATGTAATCACTACGCTAACTACACTCTGACTAACAGCATGCGTCATACACTGATTAGTTAACATATATCGTACCACTTTTTCTACTAGTATCTCTGCTGTATTATATTCCTTTCCAATAACACAACTATTTAATTGGTATGGGTCAGACCAGGAAGCGTAACCGTGCTCGTACCCCTGTTAGCTGCCGTCCGAACGCAACCTCCTGTGGATATATTTATAGATTCCCCGAGGAGGCAGGCCTCAGCACATGGCACCTTGACGTTGACTAATTGCAGTACGCCGATTATAGGGGCTGTGTCAATAATACAGTAGATCCTGTTAACCCTGAACCGGCTGAACGGTATATACCATGGCTATAGTTTCAAAAATATTGATTTTCTGTAAATACAACTTAAGTTGTTTATAATTTTATATTACATTGCTGGTTGTACGCTTGTTAGCAATACAATATATTGTATCTACAGCCTGTATGGCATACTGTTTGCATTATAGTAATTATGTTTCACAGTTTTAAATATATTTATTATTTATTTTTATTATAACCAAATTAATGCACACATTATATCTTCATGGAGTACATGTTGAGATCATGAGTTCAAGAAAATCTTCCGACAAAGACAATAATATTCTACTGTGCTTCTTTCACAAATAAAACTATACTGAAAGAACTTGACATGTATGTACGTACCCCTAAGGTTGGCCACTTAATAACTTCAATCACATCTGGTATTAAGACTGATAGGTATGTATGCTGACAACAAACAAACAATTCCATTAATTAAGATGCAGCTCTGGTATGACATACCAGGTCACTGCACATAAAAGAGCAAGACAGGAAGAAATCCTGTCCCCTATTCATTTATCCAAAATCTTACATGGATGGTTTATTTGAACACATATCAAAAAAGAGTGATGTGGGATATATGTAACAAAGGCAGCCACTATATATAGATATATACATAATTATATACATATATACATACATATATACATACATACATATATACATACATATATACATACATACATACATACACACATACATACATACATACATACATACATACATACATACATACATACATACATACATACATACATACATACATACATACAAATAATTACTATGTCACTAAGCATATCGCCAAACGGAGTCGCTTGTACATTACCATCAATAAATGTCTGCTCTGGCAATAAGAATTTTTTCGCCCTTATTGCCAGAGCAGCTCTGCGGATCGATCTTATCGCAGTTTCCCAGCTACGATCGCCTAAATCAGTCAAAAAACGATACCGAGGCGTCATGCGTATCTGAAACAATCACTATGTCGACATGTGTTCGCTAAACACATCGCCAACCGGTCGCGCATGCACATTTCCATCATTCGGTTTCTGCTCTGGCAATAAGACATTTTTCTTTTCTTATAGCCAGAGCTGCTCTGAGATTTCCACTGAAAATCCGCTAGGGGCGCATTGGTTTCTGCTCTGGCAATAAGAATTGTTTTCGCCCTTATTCAATTCAATTCAATATCTTTATTTCAGACTGTCAGTGTCATACAAATGTCCACATAAACATTTAAAAAAATACAAGTGACTAGAAAACTATAAAAGTATTGCACATGGAAAAAATAGAAGAAAAAAACATTGCACAATGGTACATTCAGTCAAAACTCAACAAAAGCTATTATGTATATACAACATTTTGATCCAATGTCGTCTTATCCTGGATTGCCATTTTATATCACTGTTGATAATTGCAATTACCAACTTATTATAAGAGGCATCAAGTCTCCGCATGAATTTATATACAAGGTTTCTAATTACAGCTTTACTATCTGGTACATGGTATTCTACAAACATAGTGGAGGCACTGCACTATTTAGGCTGATTTAGCAATAAGCGAAACACATTATTGTAAGCCACATGAAGTTTATGTATACTTGCTATTGTGTAATTCCACCACAACTGAGCAGTATACATGGGAGAGCAGAAAGTTCTAAGCAAAGTCAGCTTCACTTCAGTGGAACACATGTAAAATTTACGCAATAGCGTATTACCCCTAGCATATAGTTGTCGGCATTGCCGTAAAATATCTTTGTCATCACGTAATGTATTAGAAATAAAGTGACCCAAATATTTCACATTATCCACTTCCTGGATTGTTTCACAATTAATCTTAAATGATGGAACATCAACATTTTTCATAAATTTACTTTTAAATATTAACACAGCACTTTTCTTGGAATTGTACTTGATATAATGATTTAGCCCATAGAGTCCACATACCTGCATCAGTTCAGACAGTCCTGATACAGATGGAGACAGAATTACCAAGTCATCAGCATACATAAGATGGTTGATAGTTGTACTACCTATTACACACCCTGTGTTACATTTGTTTAAAGCTATGGTTAAATCATCCATATATATATTAAAAAGGTACGGCGAGAGTATACCACCTTGCCTGACACCATTTGTAACACCAAAATGTTCCGACAATTTACCTGACCATCTTATACACATAGTCTGATTTGAATACCAATATATAAGTAGTCTAACAATATATCCAGGTACTCCCCTGTCAATCAACTTTTGAAATAAGATAGAATGTTTCACTCTATCAAAGGCTTTAGAAGCATCTAAAAAACATGTAAACATAGACCCATTTAGACTCCTATGCCTGTCAATAACTTCCTTTAAGACATAAATTATTGCCAGAGCAGCTCTGCGGATTTATATTATCACAGTTTCCACGCTACGATCGCCTAAATCAGTCAAAAAACGATACCAAGGCGTCATGTGTATCTGAAACAATCACTATGTCGACATATGTTCGCTAAACACATCGCCAACCGGTCGCGCATGCACATTTCCATCATTCGGTTTCTACTCTGGCAATAAGAATTTTTTTTTTCTTATAGCCAGAGCTGCTCTGAGATTTGCACTGAAAATCCGCTAGGGGCGCATTGGTTTCTGCTCTGGCAATAAGAATTTTTTTCGCCCTTATTGCCAGAGCAGCTCTGCGGATTTATATTATCACAGTTTCCACGCTACGATCGCCTAAATCAGTCAAAAAACGATACCAAGGCGTCATGTGTATCTGAAACAATCACTATGTCGACATATGTTCGCTAAACACATCGCCAACCGGTCGCGCATGCACATTTCCATCATTCGGTTTCTGCTCTGGCAATAAGAAATTTATCTTTTCTTATAGCCAGAGCTGCTCTGAGATTTGCACTGAAAATCCGCTAGGGGCGCACTGGTTTCTGCTCTGGCAATAAGAATTATTGTCGCCCTTATTGCCAGAGCTGCTCTGGCAATAAGGGCGAAAAAAATCCTTATTGCCAGAGCAGCTCTGGCGATAGTCTAAGCCAAATAATATTGAGCGGTTTGCAAATGTCTTGTTTTATTTATTTATGATAATTTATTGGAAATGTCGTCATTACCACTATATTTATGTTTTAAACTATCTAATAAAATGAGAGCCCCTCAACATACATTTGGCTTCACCATCCAGTATCAGGACTCTCCTGATATAATAGTATACAATAACATAATGAAACTAACAGTCACAATCTACCGGATATATGTAAAATATATGAATTACACCAAACCATGACATACGCATATGACAGTGTGTATATGACAGATATATGTTATCAGTGACTAGCATTAGAACAATGAATAAGTAATAATAAGATGTCAAGATAACAATGTCATTCAGAATAATACAAGTGTACACGGATCACTTATAATTATCAAGAGCTTAAAGGTAGGATAAAATATAGCATACCTGTAAAAGATGTCTTTTAATGAGAACCCCTCAACATACATCAGGACTCTGCCAGGTTGACATTTACCATGTGCTGGCTGAGGTGTCAACTATGCGAATGCCTCCGCAGACTTATGTACAATTGGAAGATATTGTGTTTTGCCATCGTTCATGCTGATAAAATTCGCTTTTGTGTATCAGCTGTTCTTAGTCGGTGTTGTGCGTGATGACAGCATCGTCTGCTCTATGTCTATGTTGTGAATGAGGAGCACCTTGACACCCACCCACTGAAGACGGACTATGGCAATAAAAATTCGTTGCAGTGGACGGTTTATAGTTCCGCGGACTAAAACAACCCGATATGCTGATTCGTTTCTGCCTCTGGCAACTAATGATAACATGATAACAAATAATGCGCGCGCATGTATGTATGTATGTATGTGTGTGTGTGTGTGTGTGTGTGTGTGTGTGTGTGTGTGTGTGTGTGTGTGTGTGTGTGTGTGTGTGTGTGTGTTTGTGTGTTTGTGTGTTTGTGTGTTTGTGTGTTTGTGTGTTTGTGTGTTTGTGTTTGTGTGTATTTGTGTGTGTTTGTTTCTGTGTGTGTGTGAGTGTGTGTGTTTGTGTGTGTGTTTGTGTGTGTTTGTGTGTGTTTGTGTGTGTGTGTGTGTGTGTGTGTGTGTGTGTGTGTGTGCGCGTGTGTGTATGTTTGTGTGTGTGTGTATTTGTGTGTGTTTGTGTGTGTTTGTGTGTGTGTATGTGTTTGTGTTTGTTTGTATGTGTGGGGGGGAGGTGTGTTTGTATTTGTGTTTGTGTATGTGTTTGTGTGTGTATGTGGTGTGTGTGTGTGTGTGTGTGTGTGTGTGTGTGTGTGTGTGTGGTGTGTGGTGGGGGTGGGTGGGTGGGTGGGTGGGTGGGTGGGTGGGTGGGTGGGTGTGACAATGTATTTGTGAATGTGTGTGCATGCATGCACGTGTGCACTGATGCATGCATAACATTGCATGCACACAAAATTACCAAGGATTATAACTTACAGTGTATTTTTTTTATCCAATTTGTTTCGACTCAACAATTCAATGTAACCTACTGTCTGCATGCAAATAATGAACAAATGAAGTGATAATATTCCCTGTTCATTTGTAATGATTACGTCGCACACACGCTCATGTATACTGTCAACAGATGGCGCAATGGTATCATGAAAGCATGCATTATTTAACATGGCCAATTTGTATTATCACGGCTGTTTTATTACAGTGTGTATGTGTGTGCGTGCGTGTGTCGGTGCGCAGTCCAGTGTGTATATACAGGTGGGTGGGTGGGTGGGTGGGAGGGTAGGTTGGTTAGTGGGTGTAAACTGTGCAATAAACTGTATGGAATTCCATTAAATAGTGTGTAGACAGTCGTTTTCTAATTAGTAAACGATTATAGCTATAATAGAATATATTTATGTGGACACAAGATATTAACTGACGTGTTTTTCACGTTTCAGTTGAAGAACAGCAGACGTCATAACATGGCGGTATTCAGTTGGCCGGAAGGCGCCGAGACGACGGCCACTGCAGAAGGGAATGACGGCCAGCTTCTCGCCGGCCTGTGGGCGTTCACCAGGCTCATGGGCACGCTGATAGTCCTGGGTCTGGGTGCCAACGTCTACCTCATCAGGGTGTCGACCCGCCACCGGTTCCCAGTGCAATGGGACACTTTCCGGACAATCCTTCGCCATTCGAGCATCGTCGACCTGTCCCAATGCGTCGTCCTCGCCGCGGTCGTGATCCGGTCGAGCGTTTTGTCTAGAACCGGAAGTCGCCTGGAGCCGTCGTCGGTGCATTGTATGCGCTTCGGTCTCAACAGTCTGCTCTACGCTGGCGGCATCGTCGTCGCCAGCGGAGTGGTCGTGGTCGCCAGACAGACTATCATGTTGGTCGCCTTCGAACAGGAAGTCGCACTGCTGCGACAGAACCGCATGCGCACTGCGAGGCTGGCGAGGGACATCACCGTCGTCGGTGTCGTCTGCTTGCTCGCCACAATCGCTCTCTCGCGAGTGGCGCCGTCTGTCGATCACCAGTTGTGTTACGTCACGTGGTCGATGTCATCGCGCCTCTACCAGCTGCTTCTTGTTCCAATCGCAGTGAATGTTCTCGTCGCTGTCGTCAACGTCGTGTCGCGACCCCCCGACTCGGTCTCCAGCTCGGACTCGGAGCACGTGACCGACTCGCGGTGGACTCGGTTTGTCATCAGCGCCCACGTGGCCGCTATCACGTGGTTTATCTTGGCGGCCGCCATGGTCGCGGTCGGTCAGCTCTTGCAGCCTGTCGGTGTCGACGTGTTGATGGCGCTGACCGGCGGCGTCGTCTTGACCAGCGTCTGGAATGCCAACGCCGTGGTCAGACACTGGACATGACCGAGTCTAAACGTCAATCATTGGTGCTGATTACCCACGTGACCGCAATGGTCTAAAGTGTGTGTTTTAATTTGTGTTGTTTAGATGATTCCATGCTGTGCTTTTGTTACTTTTACACCATCATCACGTGCCTGTGATACTCTGCATTTTATGTTTAATTTATACTTTATATGTATGTATATATAATTTATACTTATAATGTATGTAATTATATCATACGATATTATATTACATTATATTATACAGGCACACGTGCGTGTAATATATAGCAAGATGATACGAATTCAAGTATAAAATGTTTCAACTTCATTTAAATCGAAGCATGTTGCAAGTGTGTACTTTCTTGAAGATACACAATGATCATGTAGAGAATGTGATCATGTAGTGTCTGTATTATAACACATATAATGTTATATTTATTTTATAACCTCTCTGCCGTGAATGTTCATGTGCTATTTACACAAATATTTCCACTCCCTTTGAGGAAAGATTAAAATTGACTGAAACAGCACTGTAAAAACATTTCATTAATGGAAAATATTACTTTGTGGATACATACAACAGTGCCACACTGCTGTGTGGTAAAGCCTTAATATCACGAAACAACACACATACGCACTGAGAAAATAATGCATACTCCCAGTTTCATGCATATGCAGGGTATCGCAATATTCTCAGCAGATGATATAAGCCAAGTTAATAGAATCCATATTCATAATCTGTGCCATCACTGCCGCATTCACCTTGAGTTTCACTTTAATGTAGATATGTTCACCACATTGTTCTTTTCAGGTACATTCATCGTCTCTTTCT
>OZ024860.1:4963767-5028767 GCA_964017155.1 Oasisia sp. SBJ-2009
TGCCAACAGTATTTATAATGGTAACGTATGGGCGGCATCATATCTGCTATATCAAACTGATCCCATCTTTTATGGACATACCGGTGATAGGCAAGAGGTTTTGTGACGTGATAATGTTAGATTACGCAGCGCACGCATTTGACGATTGTTGGAAATTGTCTTTAAATATACTATATTTTTGCTCTAAAAATAGTAAGAAACTTGATTTTATCAGTAATGTCTATGATAATATAAAGTCTTCATCGGAAGGAGGGTGCCGATTAATACAAAAAGAAATCTCTTACACATAAAAGCACGCTCTTTTTTTCTCCCGTTAACCTCTCCCCTCAGTCTCCCCTCTCTCCCTCTCGTTCCTTCATCCCTCTCCTTCCCTCCCTCCACCCCTCACTGCATCATCAGAATAATGTTTGTTAGTGCTAATATCACCCATCTATCTAATCCCGTATATAGAATACCATTATAAAGAAGTGTATTGGTGATTTGGCGCAGCAGCACCTCGACTGTGGATTGAATTACCTGTGAACATTCGTGCTTCCGGGACATTATGTATGTTTAGAAAGTGTTTAAAGACATATCTTTTTATTAGACATTTTCAATTAATTCAAATTTTTTGAAATGACGGACACTGCTTTAGAATTTCTTTTTAGTGTCATACACGTTTCAATCAGTGTTTATGTTTTAGATTAATTTATAGATTTATGTAAATATACATTTACGTACACAGTTTTAGTAAAGTTTTTTATTTAAATTTGATATATATAATTAACGTACCAAGTTTTAGTAATATACATCTTAAAAGCAGTGCTTAATTTATTTTAAATTAATTTATATAATTTACATACAAAGGGTTTACTAGTACATCTTAAAACAAAAACAATGACTTATATTAATTTATATAATTTACATTTCTGTTTATTAATACACATTCAGTATATTTCTTGTGCAGCGCATCGATCCACTGTGCGGGAATTAGCGCTACATAAAAACCTTTATTATTATTATTTAGACCGTCCAGTGTCCATTTTAGCAAATAGATGAAAGAAATACACAAATGAGTAGCGCTGCAATCCTTTTTCGTTCTGATGCACAATGTGTCACAGTGAACAAGTTTGTGAGGTTGTCTCACTTTATCTGTAATCCCTTCTGATTGACCTCTCCCCTTCCCTTCCTTTAAAAATACTCAACAATTTCTCCCTTCCTCCCTGCTTGGCGGCCCCTCGCCCTCTCCTTCTCCCACTCCCTCACTTTCTTTATCCTCTACTATTTCCCTTCTCACTGTCCCTCTACACACCTCTTCCTCCATACTTTCACCCACCAATCATTTTCAACCCTCCCGTCATTCTAATTAAGCCGCAATTCGGTACGGTCATGGGTAATTGCACATTCGACAAGAAGAGCGAAGCTACTTGTACTATTCAAGGCAAACTTGTTTCGTCCGTGTGTAATACCTGCCATGTTTCATTGTCAGTTTAACACATACAATGCAATGCTTCACTGCCGTGGACATTCTTAGATTGACGTGCGGCCTCCGACAATGGTATGCTCTTGGTCCCGCGCAAGAACGCATTGATTAACAACGTATAATTAGCAGCCTCTTTCGCGTTGAACATGACAGCTGCTACAAACAAATGACTTAAGCGTTCGACAGAAAGCATGGATTTGTCGAAATGCAGTTGTAGTCGAAATGCAGTGCTCCCGGTTTTCAGTACAAGACCAACGTCACGTGTCGTGTGCGGTCGGGTGCAGCGTAACGCATGCTATTCGGCAAACAATACACATTTGACGCTCTACATGGTTTGACAGTCGGTCTCGAATGGGCTGCACATGTTACAGTTTGGCAGTCATCACACATTGGGATATATTCAACTAGACGCCAAAAAAGAGAGCGACGATTGCTACAGACAGTTGCTTTAAGGTAGGCTATGTGTGTAAAATGGTTGTGTTATTTAGAACGGCAACTGTAACTGTTGGTAATACACTACATATATTGCCATGTGGTATCGTGTCGACATTCTGTATTGCTAACTTGCATAGTCAAACCTGCAAGGCATTACGGAAGACAAACATCATCATCATTATACATAACTGTTAGCGTCGTTCTACTGTGAATATAATTACACAGATAATCCATTTCTCATGAATCAAAACATTATTTGGCAACATATTTGATATGTAATGAATAGATCTACTTGCTGATTTGCGTCGATATAAATCGTAGGTAAGCATTGTATTTAATTATACAATAAAATAACAAATAACTAATGTTTTAATCCACCTCGGTTTATTATCTTAAATTATGAATTCTCGTATATCAATGCGAGTTATATCATTCACTGTAGGATGTCCTGTATTATGTATCTGCATTTAAAAATAATGTCTTGTTTAATTTTATGAAGGAAAAACCGACGGCGATGTGTGCGCCATATTGTTGCCAAACGTCCGCTTCCGCTTCCGCACCATGAATCGGCATCAGTCAACATTAATAATCATAGTTATGCATATTAACATGTTTGATGTATCATATGATATAGCATGACATATAAGCGATGTTTTAATGTAATGCTACAACATAAATAACGTCATATATATCAGCTTACGTGTCTTACAAGTTGACACCACAATTTCGCCAGCTAAGGCTAGACATTGCTTTATAAGCAAATAAAATGGCTACCTTCATTGCAACTGAGTGTTCCGACCGCACGTGGCGGAAGGGGTTACCAGTGACGCTCATCCTATGGAGGTCACAACCTGTCTGGCGAACAGGGGTTTGGGCCAGGTAATTTCCCTCCCATAGGAACACTTCTGGCGGAAGTCGGTCAGTTGTGAGGGAGTAAGGATTGTGACCAACCGTGCCAGGGAACGTTATGAGGAGCAACCGATGAGGTATCTCTGGCTGAACTAGTTACATTAGATTGTACTACAGGCTATATACCCAGTGTCTCCCACTTCCTCATTCCCTCTTTTTTTCTTTTTCAAAGTTTTTCTTTAAAACAGTAAATGTGTGACATAGACATTGATTTATTTTTAAGGTATTCGAAAAATATTAACATTCTGTTTTGTTTTAATCGTACACATCTCAGCTTCACGACAAGCTTTAGTAATTTTTTTGCACGTACGGAAAACTATATTATTGAAAGTTACACAAAGGCTGGAACTATTTTAAATTGTGACATAGTTAATAGCATGCATTAAATCATAACTATTTTACTCATAGTAAATAGCTCAGATGCAATAATGTTTACTATTTAAATATACTGCTATGTCTTTAATCGTCAATAACTAAATAAATGCAACTATGATATGTTGACAATAATACGTTCAATGTATGTATAAATAACTGCGATCATTCAATGTTAAGATACTTGTTAACATTTGTTTGCCTTTATTTATACATGTATATGTTATGTACTATAACCTTTGGTTATACTCTTTTCCATAAGATATTCATTCATGTTAAATATTTTTTTTTTCTTAATACTTAAGAAACATAGTAAATAGAAATACTACTACGCAATCAGTATAATCGCGTACATACTTCACCATGTACTTTCATAAGTGTACACAACACGTGATAAAGTACCTGCATAAATAAAACAACTTTTAAATAATTATGACATTAACGAACATATCTTGAACTTACACATTTTCCTTTTTATTGTATAAAATGTAGGATTGTGCATACGTTCATAATTATTAGACACATGTAGACAAATAGACTGCACATACACACGCTCCCACACCTAACGAAAATGTATTGAAGATAACGATCTTGAGAATATGTTGGATATTGTTTAATTAGACGATGCAACATTTTCTGGTTTAATAACCGTCACTAAACATTCAGGCTTGTAGGACACAATTGTACTCTTTTTATTATACTCTTGGATGTTTGGCAGCCTTAGTGCCGCGATATGAAGTGCTCAAAACCACAATTAGCAGTCTTGTCCAGAAAAATCAGTTTGTGCATGCTTTTACAGATCGTGTACTGCTAATTATGTATTCCTATCAGACCATGTATATTCATTTTCTAACAATACAGTTGTGAATGATTGCAGTTAGAATACTGTGTTTTAATGCAAAAGCACTCTCAAATGTTTCTCTAAACCATTTTGTTCACTTGCACAGTTTAGGGTAATATCGGTTCAGTGTTGTGTGTGGCAGGTTCACACCCTGCTGGTGTTCCCTATGCAAACACTACATGTTGTGTGCACACACATTGATTCCATTTCATACGTTTAGCTGGTTTTGTGATATTTTTGAAATGCATTAAACTACTTATATAATTATAATATATATATATATATATATATATATATATGTATATATATATATATATATATATAATATATATATATACATGTACATAAGCAGGAATATGAATTCTTTCTTCATAAATGTCGTGCATCTAGGTTGCCAAACAAAGAGGAATTAATATCCAACTCACACTAATATGACGTAAGGCCTACAAGTGGGCTGTAGAAGAAGGCATATATCATGTTTCTCGCTAGCAGTATCATACTGGTCAGTTCTACCAGGTCATTAAGTTAAGTACAACAATTATAACTCTTGTTGAGGTTAGCATAGCATATGCTGAAAACTGGACAAATAGAGACTTCTATCCATCTTATCACGATTGGTTGGTAAAACATAAAACAGAGATGGAGAGAGAGAAAGAGACAGAGAGAGGTGGTGTCCACAACAAAAGCGAGTAAATTGTATGAGCATGGCTGAAGAGAGAGCAAAACAGTGAGAAGGAGAGAGAGAGAGATAGAGGGAGGGAGATATTTATATATATATATGGGGGTAGTGTACGTGTCTGAAGAGTGACGGTTAACATAGCTGAAGATAGACAGAGAGAGGCCATATCCGCAACAGAAGAGAGTAGAGTGTGTGTGTGGCTGAAGAGAGAAAGCAGGAGTGAGAGAAAGGGGGAGTGAGAGAAAGGGAGGCAGGTGGCGTCCACAACAGAAGATAGTAAAATGGGTGAGCATGGCTGAAGAGAGAGAGAGGTGGTAGGAGAGAGATAGAGAAAGAAAGAGAGCGAGAGAGGAAATAAAGGAGGCGAGCATGTCTGCAGGGAGAGAAAAGCGAGAACATTAGAAAGAGAGAGAGGGATAGTGTACATGTTTGAAAAGTGACTGTTAACGTTGGTGAAGAAAGAGAGAGAGAGGGAGAGAGAGAGAAAGCATCCAATATAGAAGAGAGTAAAGTGGGTGAGGGTGGCTGATGAGAGCGAGAGAGTGAGTGAGATAAAGAGACGAGGATGGTTTACATGTCTGAAGAGTGACAGTGAACGTGGCTGAAGAGAGAGAGAGGAAGAGAGATACATAGGAGAGAATCAGAGAGTGAGGTAGAGAGATAGATAGATTATGAATGTTGGTGAAGAGAAAGATATGAAGAAAAGAACGAGATGGTGAACACATCTAAAGTAAAAGACGTTGTGAATGCGTCAGTGATGGCACAGATTATGAATATAGATTTTATTAACTTGGCTTAAACCATCTGCCAACAACGTCCATATGCACGAACGTGTAAGTATGAATTGTTTTTTCAGTGCATATGTATGTTGCTTCGTGCTACTAAGGTTGTATCACACAGCAGTGTTGGATCTGACAGTCTGAGACAACCTCGTGGAAGAAATACATTTTAAAAGAATACATGATTGTTTTCCACTGTAGACAAGATGGGTGCTCAAACCTCCCGAGTCCAGTTAAAATAGGTTCTTTGACTCTGAATATTCCACCACGTGAAATAACACATTGAAGACATGGAATTTTTTCATTTTAATTGTCTTGACCAGAATATAAATTACAATACATTAGCTGTCATGTGTATAGATACAGACTGTGTATAAATTAAAGTGGTTGTCATTACTGCCTCTCACCTTATTCTAATAATCTGTCCACATACCTGGTATATCTAGGAAACAAAATTAGCTACCAAAACAAATTACCATAATAATTTTATTTAGGATCTAGATAATAGCAATTTGAACTAGATAATAGCAGCGTTATCGCCTACTCCCAAATTTTTGCATATTTTTGTGACTCTTGCATTTATGTCCGTCATACAAAGACAAATATTCAGGATTTAAACTAACACAACAGGTACACAGAAATTGACAGAAACTTGCTTAATATGGGCAATCAGATATGGCAGTTTAAATTTCAGTTGCACATGCAATAACAAACAAATTTATCTTTTTAAATGTTAAAGCAGCAAATTCATAGATTTGGAATATACTGTTCATGAGCCATATCACATGACACCAGCATGTGACCAAGACTGATGGGTCATGGGTCAATATGTAGCATGTTTCACAAACTATACTCCAAAGTTCATACATACATGTATTATGTATAGTACTGTGGATTTTTTTAAAGTTTACAAACTTTTAGTGCATAGTAATAAGCTATGATCATGTTTAACTACATTATTGTATAATGTACACGTTATACCATAATCTGCCACTAACAAAGAAGCCCATTTATGCCAATTTGAGACTGCCATGTTCCATCTATGACACTCTAAGACTGCCATTTTCCATCTATGACACTCTAAGATTGCCATCTTTCATCTATGACACTCTTAAGACTGCCATGTCCCCTCTGTTGGCAACTTGAAACCGCCACCTTTACATTTGTGGCATTTTAATCAAACCCGCCACCCGAATTAACACCTGTGTAACGGTATGTGGTACTGTATATTATACTGGTTACTTCCATTTATGATTTCACTTATGTACAAACAAATAACCATAACAAACAGTAGAACCTAAGTCATATGACTTAAATCACATGGGGCCTGACAGGTCACGCAATAATTACTTACAAACAAATGAACCCTACACTGGTGTTACTTGGCATGAAAATATTGCACTGAAAAGTTGCCAAAAATAAAAGTTGCTGCCTTTGTTGTTATTAACCTAATAATTACCCTGACCTTGGGCCAGCATCGTTCAAGCTGAAATGTATTGGAGACAATTTAAATTTGTCACATTTGCTGGCCAATATTTAAATCAAGGTGATTGAATGTAGGGTAAAAGCAGATTGCTGTAACCAATGATTATAGCAAGCTCTTGGTCATATATGAAATCCTTTGACCCAACACAATTCTACAGCACAACTGCAATAGTTTGCAACCGTAAGGTAGATACATTAGCAGAATGAACAGATGTGACAGGTCGAATGGCCCAGGGTCTCCAACGTCCTAATTCTCTCTGTTGTTTTATTTTCAGATTTTTACAAAGCTTTCAGTGCCAACACTCACTCAAAACTTTTGAAAAGTGTAATGATATATAAAGGATAATTGACAAATTTTCGATCTAATTTTGACAAAGCAT
This sequence comes from Oasisia sp. SBJ-2009, assembly GCA_964017155.1. Classification (NCBI taxonomy): domain Eukaryota; kingdom Metazoa; phylum Annelida; class Polychaeta; order Sabellida; family Siboglinidae; genus Oasisia; species Oasisia sp. SBJ-2009. The sequence goes on from OZ024860.1 coordinate 4,971,110, forward strand.
TCAATACTTTACTTTGAACAGCTAACGGGTCACATTTATGTTTTACAATGACAATGATCAGTCAATTTCAGTCAGTTGTGCGTTGTTGAATGGAACTGCCCAAAGAATTCATGTTTTTAAACATACAATGTCAGAGCTGGGTTTCAAATAAGTCCAAAACAAGCACCGAAAACACTCATATATCACCCTGATTGCATTACTAAAACCTGTACCAGTAAATACTTCACTGTTTGTAAAACACCAACATTTATCAATTTCACCCAGATGGGTGTACTTAGACTTTGAGTTAGATTTATATGTGTACATTACGGTTTCAACAGTTGTGGTCGGTCACAATTTTCACATAATATTTGTGCAAAGCATTGCAGACTTTATACATTAGGTACGGGGCTGATGAAGTGCCCTGCAGATGGTCAGATCGGGGTGGAGAGGGTGTGGGGTAATCAGCTGCTGTTGGAGAGGGTGCGAGGTCGTGGCACAGTCACTTGTATGGCCGCCTTCTGTATGATGGGCAGGAGAAGCTGGAAGGCGTCTTGGATGTACGTGCTGCTGTTGGAAGCCTGCAAACAGAACACCACGACTCCTATTTACATACAAACATTACTGGCTTTGAACTGTGAATCTTTTAGCTATTTATTCAATTGATCTATTTTGTACTATTTTAATGAGTTGTAATTTTTTAGTCATGTTGTATGTTCCATTTATAATAATATATTTTGCTAAATATTTTTATATTTAATTTTTTTATGCTTTAATTTACCTAAATGTTTATATTCATATTAGAGAACTTTTACAGTTTTACTATTTAACATTTTTATCTAACTTTTACTAATATGCATTAATGAATTTGTTATCAACTATATGAATATGTTCTTGTTGTACTATTCAGCCGCTTTGGCTGCCAGTGAAGTGAATAAACTTATTATTATTAAGGACTCACCCATAGCTTTATGCAGAGACCCGTTCACCCAACATTTGGACAGGTAAAACATGTTTTGAACAGGTAGAAATTTATATGGGTGAACGGTTGGTTGACGGGTAAAAAATTAGGAGCAGAAAAAGGTCTTGAAAAATTGTCAGTTATGCCTTAGAAATGAGTGTAAATGGTGTCAAATGTGTGTTTGTAGTCCATTTCAGGTAAAAGAAAACACATTTAAAGTTTGCAAACTGGCTTAACACTTGACATCCATGTGTCCACCAAAAATGTTTGACTGGCAACAATCTGATCCTGTATAAAGTGCTACTGCTGGAAGCCTGCAAGTAAAACACCATGACTGAAGGACTGACACTCTCAATGTGTTGTCTGAGGATCTACAACTGATACAGGCAGGATACCTTTAAACCATGGCTTAAAACACACTATTTTAAAGTTGTTTTTAACGTTTACTCCAAATAGCACCAAACGATCCGTGATTAGAATGTTAACAAATTTACCTCTCAGTAGACATCTGTGTTTAGAGGGTAAATAAACTTATATCCAGGTAGACATTTGTGCTTAGAGGGTTAATAAACTTACCTCCAGGTAAACATCTGTGATTAGAGGGTTAATGACAACGGCTGCATTCTCTGTGCTGGCCTGTAAAAAATATGATTATAGTCAAACGTGTAACATAGACGTAACATTGTCAGTGAGACGATACATCATTCCTGACTGACACCGGAGCCAAGGGAAAAACCTGTCGATTTAAAATATAAAATAAATACTCAAATGATTAGGTCTCTGCAAACGCAATAATAACCATATAAACAGTGCAATAATGTCACGTGCTGCATATGGATTAAAATGCCATAACAGATCAGATTTTGTAGGATATAACAATAGTAATTTTAAACACAAAATGTTCAATTAAGTAGCACAGCACACACTGTTTGTTTGACCTTCCATTACCAATGCCATCAAAATACACAAACATTGTTACTCTACAGCATACATAGGTCGAACATTTAGTGCAAGCAATTTAGTCTGCCAAAACTTTATCTGCAAAGTTTGTCAGAACTGGAGTACTAATCATTACAGGACTGCTTCACTAAGGTTGTTAGGACCTGCTTCACATAAAGTGTCAGTGGGAATTTTTATGAAGCTTATAAAGCTGACATTTGACAGCAGAATCTCATTAGTGATTGTTTTGCTGATGAGCCCTTTATCACAGTGAGACCCCTTGAGACATTGAAAACAATTCACTCACTAGGGCTGTGTTGAGACACTGTGTAAACATTGACGAGAGAATCGCAACCTCTGTACATGAGACCCGCGTCAAGCTGAAACAACAACGTCACTGCAGGCACAACACCAAGTACACCACATTCACATGGACAAATTAAACATCTCCAACTTGAGGTTATGTCTAAATAACTACACTGTTTCATTGGTTAAAGATATTCTGATTATATGTTGTCAACAGTAAGGCATGCATGACCTCAAAAGTATTTATTATAAATATTTTTCAAATGTTATGAGAGACCACATCTCAACCAGTAATTTGTAGAAATTCTTAGAAAATATATATTGAACAGTACATTCACTTTTAGAATGACAAAATTGTATCACAATAAAAACTCGAGCTTTTGTTGCATTATATAGGGAAAGACTTTGATTATAAAATCTGGTTTGGTTATAATTGATGTATCTTAATCATAGAAATATTGTATATATTACACACCAACTTGAGTGTTAATTTCTTCCGCTGGTTTTTATATAACAACCACAGGTTTAAATGGTAACAAAGTGGACTTTAACCTGAGCAAACTCTCACAAAAAATGACTGCCTGGAGAAAAGTGTACTGCAATGGTTGTATTGAGGAAAATGTACATGGTGTGACCAGGAATGCACTGGATGGATGAGATATAGGACATAACCAGGATGTCCTTTGATGATCTACAAATGGCGGTAAAGGATCATGACAATTGTAGGAACAGGATCATGACAATTATAGTAACAGGATCATGACCACCACCAGGTGTCAATGACACAGGGTGACATCAGGTCAAGGTTGACCATACCTGGCCAGATTGGCAGCGATCTTCTTGTACATGGTGCCTGGGACGGTGGTGTCCATCAGCAGCAGTTGACCGGAGCGGTGGAAGAAGGCGACCGTCGTGGCTGTGAACTCAGCCAGGGACTGGATCGCCTTCTGGTGGATCTCCTGTCAACGGTCAACACATCACTGACCAACGCTGCTTGTCTGCCCTGTTCTAATATCAGCTTAAAGCTGGCCCTGTTTACATCAGGGGACTGTTTCAAAAGTTCTTGAGGAAAACTCATCTTTAAACAAAAGATGTTAAATTTAATCAATTTTTCAAAATGCAAATATCCAAGTATTACCAAGGAAACTATTTCCCTAACACACATAACAATGCCCTGGTGGCGCTTCATGGTGTTGGCAGTTTTCAGGTATTGAAGATCACCTTTATGGATCAAAATTGATTTTAAAGTGCAAAATCAGATTTAAAAGATCTTAACAATATTAGTGAAAATGGTCTCCAGGTCCTGCTTATACTTGGTCCTGTTTACAACTGGTCCTGGTTACATCTGGAGCTTTTTACATCTGGTCCTGTTACCATCATTACTGTATTTTTATCACATTCATAACAGTGGCGCCCTCAGGGGAATGACAAAAAATTAATAAGTGGCGCCCTCTGGGGAATGTCTCATCACACAATTTGTACATAAAAAGTAACCACTCCATACCTACATTTGTATTTAATGGCCTAAGGATGTGATTGAACATAGCAAGAGTCGAGTAGACCTCAACGCCTGGGCAGAGACGGACTTGTAAAGTTGTAATGCCCCAAAGTAAGCACATATTTACACACAGATTAACGCAATATTTTATTTCATCCTACGACTGATTTGTTATCGACGTACTGACGACGAACACAACTGTAAAATAAACCACTTCTCTCCGTACCTTGCCCTGTCTGATGCTGCGCTTGTCTTGACTCTCCTGGTACGACGCAAGCCACGTCTTGATCGACTCCTCCACCTGGTGGCAGCAATAAGAACCTCTGGTAAACGATTTATTACAGGTTACCAAGTAGCTAGTGAAAACAAATTTTTTAGTGTTGCATCAACTCTCGCTCCACCCTCAATGGGATGCTCAAAATTTGTACGGTTGTACCAACCATTCTTGCCAGAGAAAGAGGACAATCAAGAATGAACTGGCGCCCAAAAATTTACCGCGATGCACAGTTGCTCAACAAAAGTTGGAGCAATTTCATAACACTATCAAGCAACAGATCTGGATGGCACGCTTCAACTGCCTTGTGTGACTCTAGACACAGCAGTCGCTAAATCTAAGTAAAATGGCTATTAGCATTTATCTGCATTAATATGGCCATCTTGCCAGTAACATCATTGTAACAATAAAAAAGGTAAGTTTTTATATAGCACAGTATCCAGTTTTAAGGATTGTTCAAAGGACTTTACACTTTACTTCCTGGCAGATCTGTTCAATCAAACACCGTTTCAACTTCTCTGGGAAGCATCCAGCCATATGCTAAAATTAATGCACAATAGCTGCTCATACACATATTCACCACTGTCTATAGCCAGGTATTCATTTATACAGCTGAGTGACCTGGAGCAATGTAGAATAAAAAAACTTGCCCAAGGTTTTAACACCGCAGCACCGGATTCGAACGCAGGTTCTCTTATCAAGAATTCGAAGCTCTACCCCCGAGCCATTGTGCTCTATGTGAAAGATAGATTTTGCTTGTGATATGCAATGATGACTACCCCTCCAGCCACAGTGAATCGCAAAATATCACCTGTAGCAGTTTCTCAACGGAAACATTCACGCCCAGCGCTGACGCATGCTCTGTGACAAGTTCACCAAAGTCTTGTTCTTTCTCGTCATCTGTAAACAATAAAAAAACAATTGTATGAAGGTGTTAGTGCACATGCGTACAAACACACCACAAAATCATCTAATTTGGTCATGTGTACACAATTTGTTGCAACATAGTGCATTGATTGCAAACCTACTGATCAACAAGCCATGAAGTCCGTTTTTTTACACAAAAATTTAGAAGTCTTCGGAAAAGACAACAATATGGCCACTTTATAACACTTAGGATAAATACAACACCTAGGACAAATAGAAGTTATCTACCGACATCTGACAGACCTACTGTTTACACAGGCCAACTCTTCTGGTCTAGGAAGTATTCAGCTACACCACAGTGAATGGCAAAGGTTGTTCTTTCCGGCCCACGAATAAAGCCAGGTATAAATTTCTAATGCTGTGCAATCTGACATAAATATAGGTGGGCAACCCAGTAGTTAAAAACCTCAGAGAAATTGGGTTTTAAAGGACAAAAAAAGTTAACTGTTTCGTGGCATACACCTAATAGAGTTAATATAAAGTAACAATTTCCACATATACTCAATTTTCTAACGCCAGCGGTTTACCAGAAAAATATTTTTTAACACCCAGCTATCCAAATACTATGAGCTACCCCATCTTAGACGAAGAATGATGTCACGACGGTGAGACCCTCTCCACGTAGGTTGTCATGAAATGGCTGCAACTCGGCAATGCGCGTAACATGCTGATGACGGTAAATATAAAGTTGTCTATTATTGTTATCGCTGAAATCATCCCATCAACTGATGATACATGTCTACTTCAAAGCATTTCTCCTCAAAATGGACCGAGCAAAGTAAACTGTACTTGGACTGGAGGAATTCCAAACAGTACGCCCGCAAATCACCAATGTGAATCCATTGCTTCAATACTACCGGTTGTTCCAACTATTATTGCAACCGTATGCTGAACACTAAGGCATAATTACTAAAGTTTACCATAGATTTAACCACAGATTTAGATATACGTCTATAAGCAGCTACTAGATGTCACGCCAACTGAACGAACTGTCGAAGACTCGAAGTTGTTGACCCTTAACAATGTCGCAGGAATCTGACCGGCTTCAGCAGAGATATAGAATGCCGCGCGCTGAATGGCCAAGCCAAGTTAACCCTTCACCTATGGCGGCGTCTAGACCATCGTGGATTTCGTTAGAATTTTAGACTTTAAAGTCACATGCTGAGTAAACTGCTGACGTTAAAAAATTGAGTATATGTGGAAATTGTTACTTTGCATAAACTCTATTAGGTGTATGACACGAAACCGTAGCCTTTTTTTGTCCTTTAATATTCCTACTCACCATCATCACTGTCAATGTCCTTCAGTTGAAATGCTTCTTTGATTGCGAGAAGTTGAGGCTTGACATCCTCAAGGTTGAGTCGTGGCATTGTGTTGAGCAGCGTCTGTACGCCAGTGTTGCATTCTGCAGATAAGCTCTCCAACGCTTCAAGCTGCACCAGGCCTACAGTACAAGTAGTCGTGGTGGTTAGTTCTGATGGATGGTGTTCAAAGTCAAGCCACTAACAATTGTAGTCAAAAACAGAGGCTCGGAAGATTAGTCATTGAAAATATACAGAAACCTGCTGCATTTGAGCGATATTATGTTATTAATATAGGAAACTGCATTGACCAAAGTTTGGACTAATAAGCCCTTTATGAACACATAACATGTTTTCACAAACCTTGGTCAACTCTGTGATTGTAGCATACCAAGAAGTCTGGAAACGCAACCAATGTATGTCTTCTCAGAAGTTTCCATGCTGTACGTTTCGTTTGGATGACTGTTAATTATATTACTGTTAAGTGCCTAAGTATCTGCAGTAGCATGGCACACTTTACAAATGGCCTCCTACCTTGAAACTCATCAAATTGGGCCCCAAAGTGGGCCTTACGAGCCTCTTCAAATTCCTCGTTCTCTTTTGCCTTCACTTCTGCAACGTCCTTTGCTTCTCTGAGCACCTGCGTAATAAGGACAGACACAAAATAAAGTAGGAAAAGACATTGTTTATATACAATTCAGAGGCTCAGTTACCTGTGTGAATCCTGAATAGATCAGGTGGAACAGTGTGTTCTACTGAAACAGTCTCACTGATGGCAGGCAGCACAGGATGGCAGTTCCAACAAGATCACAGGAACATTGTAGGCGGTGTTTCTATTAATAGCTGGTCGCCTCTCATCATCTTGATACATCACTTCAATTGTCTTTTTCTCATTCTGTCAATCACTGTGGAATCTTGGCCATTTTGAAATGTCTACACTTCATTAAAACTTTTAATGATAAAAATAAGAGCGGACAGGTAAAATAAATAATTATCTGAGTTACTTTCACCACCAGTAAACCAGTTTCATTGGTCATTATTAAAACTGACTTCATAAAAATGACAACGACGACAAAGCAAATACTGACCTTTGACAGGTCCGGTTTGTCGCGTGCTTTCATGAGGATGGCCTTGAGACCAGTGTCGCCCTCTGCCAGGACGTCGTATGTTGTTTTGCCAATTGTCTCCAGCACGTCCAGGCCCCCCGTCACAAAGGTCATGCCCTGCAGAGGTCAAGGTTAATGATGAGAGCAGAAATCTCAAGGTCAAGTGTACAAGGAAGACTTAAGCTTATTGAGTCTGTGTTTATATCTATGTTTATCCTGCCCTTCACAGAAATTTGTCAAAGTTGTATCTATTCACACAATTTTATCAGTTTTTTGTTCTATTCATTCATAAGTCCTCTGTAAGAATGATATTTTTCTGATATCAAATCTATACAGTTCCTTCACTAATAATAATAATAACAATAAAGAACAGCATTTGTCTACACCATATCTCTAGCAATAAAACTATTCAGAGGCACATTACACTTTACAGGAATATTCAGACTAACTTAAAGTTTAGTGTATTAAGATAAGATGTACTTTATTAATTTTTTAAAGGGAATAACTTCTATCTACTTTATTCAATATAAAAACAAGATTATTATATTAACACAGCCAGGCACAACTTACTGCCATCTTAACAGCTGAGTGAATATTATCAAAACTACATTAAATATTACTGACAGTAGGCTAAAATTACTGTCATCTCCACGGCTGAACAACCATTACTGAAGCCAGACACAACTTACTGTTGTCTTCACGGCTGAGCGAACATTACTGAAGCCAGACACAACTTACTGTTGTCTTCACGGCTGAGCGAACATTACTGAAGCCAGACACAACTTACTGTTGTCTTCACAGCTGAGCAAACATTACTGAAGCCAGACACAACTTACTGTTGTCTTCACGGCTGAGCGAACATTACTGAAGCCTATGAAGCCCCACTTGGTTGCATCAGACGCAGCTGTCCCAATTTCTCCCAGGAGGGCTGTCAAACTGAGGTCTTCCTCTTCTTCCTCTTCTTTCTTCTCCTTTGCCTCTTCCCCAACCGGCTCCTCCTCCCCTAAGGAAGTAGCCTCATGCTCCCACTTTTCATCCCCCGTCGGAGTGTGATCGAGTTGCTTCGTAACCACAGTGCTGCCATCTGTGGGCGTCCCATCTGAATCCAAATAATGCGTCTACTTTAAAGTGTCTACAATCTTTACAGCAACATCACCAAAATAAGTGAAGTGGTGGCAAAGTAGCGCAACTAATGGGACTGCAATTATTTGTGCCACTCCACCAGATATCGGGGGTGTGCACATTGGAATATAGAGAGTGACGTACAACTTTATTTACATTTTATGTAAATGTCACATATGGACTACATCAACATCATTATAAATATATTATATGTTGCTATGTACTAAGTATATTAATACGAACCCAAAAGTATTATTTTTATATTATTTAATTATTATCATTTTCATTCATTTGCAAAAGTATACAGTTGAGAACATAAAATGACGTATCGCAAAACTACATAAACATGAGGATTTCAAAAATGTAATAATTACAACAGTTATGCCCACAAAGTGACAATGGAAACATTTTAATTACAACAAATAACATCAGGTATTGAATATTAATATATATATTCTATATCAAATGGAATCTTCACATGTCATCAATACCAAAGTTATGTAGCAAAATTGTAAAAGTACCTGTAATGAATGTTGGCACGAAATGTCTGATTTTAGAATAATTTTTGTATGAAAACTGCTGAAGCAAAGTAAACTAACCATGAAACAAGAAAAAAGACAACTTATTTGAAGACACCAATCTGATTAATCTGTTCATACTCACACAAACATAGACACACACACCTTTCTCCTGTTTGTTCCCGGTACTCGTCCTCTCCATGGTTTCGTCAGTCGGTCCGTCCTTCCCCTTCCTCACCAGCTCCTGTAGCTCTGTTCCTCCGTCTCTGTTTCTCGCACTCATTTCCGCGAGTTCTTCAGGGCTGACTGCTCCCAGGCTCATCTCCACTGTCTCCATCACCGTGGAGAACCCCTCGCCTACCGAACAACATCATATTTTCATCTGGTCTTTATGAATGATTACATTTTTACCTGCAAAATCTTCCAGTAAAGGTGTGTGTGTGTGTGTGTGTGTGTGTGTGTGTGTGTGTGTGTGTGTGTGTGTGTGTGTGTGTGTGTTTATGTGTGTATGCCTGCACACAATCTGATCATGTATGCAATCATTGCAATGTGATTAATACATTTTTTATCTCCTCACATTTCCACACCATATATATGGCCTGTCTAAAAACAATTGTATCCATCCAAAACAAATTTTGACCCTCCAAACAAAAGATAGGTGGTCAGCTTTCTTGTGTCTTATAAATTTACACTCACCAAATTCACAACTGACAGGGTGAAGTGGTGATAGTATGAACTTGCTTACTGTAGTAATAAGTGAGGCCATGGACTGTAGTTATCTACAGGCTACTGTACACATGACTAGATACTGTACTTAGTACTTACCTACTGTACTTGTGAGTGAGGCTACAGACTGTACTTACCTACTGTACTTGTGAGTGAGGCTACAGACTGTACTTACCTACTGTACTTGTGAGTGAGGCTACAGACTGTACTTACCTACTGTACTTGTGAGTGAGGCTACAGACTGTACTTACCTACTGTACTTGTGAGTGAGGCTACAGACTGTACTTACCTACTGTACTTGTGAGTGAGGCTACAGACTGTACTTACCTACTGTACTTGTGAGTGAGGCTACAGACTGTACTTACCTACTGTACTTGTGAGTGAGGCTACAGACTGTACTTACCTACTGTACTTGTGAGTGAGGCTACAGACTGTGTGGCTGTAGACAGGATGGATGAGCCCCATCCACCCCAGCCCCAGCCTGATGACTGCAACGTCACAAGTCACATGGTTAGCAGTGTCAGGTCAAGTATATTTGATCAAAATTAATATAATAATAATAATGACTTCTTATATGTGCTAATATCCTCGAAGATCAAACTCAGTGGCACGACAAAACCAAAGGATTAAACAAACTTGTAATCATAAAACAATACATGAGTCATCGAGATATGAAGGTGCTAGGAAGTGCAGGAGGATAGTCAGCATTAAAGAGATCGGTTTTTAGATGCTGACGCCGGTGGAATGAAACTATATTACCTTCCGATTTAACACAGGCAGGAAGTGAATTCCACACAGTTGGTGTGGCAACTGAGAAAGCTTGGGCCCCAGCTTTCGTGTTTACCCAAGGAATGTAAAGAGGGTTACTATTTGGTAAAAAACAACTTCCAGTTCCTATCCTAAAAACATGGCAATTGAACGATCTCAACAAATTGAACGATTGGGATGATGTCACCGAAAGTAAGATTCTGCATGCCATACATAAATTTCTACGGTGACATGTCGATGTCACGGGTCATCAGATTTCAGACTAGACAACGAGACACACACACATAGAATAGGTTGGTAGACGTGTGTACCTTTTTCTGTGGCGCCTGCTCAGTGACAGGAGGCGGACGTCTCTCCACTCGACGTGTTGCCTTTGGACTGGCCTCACTGTGCTCACTCTCCGCTCTATTCTCTCCACCAGACTGTGTCTTCGCCTCAGTCTGGTTCTCGCTGTCTCTACCTTCAGTCTCTGCTACAGCCCCGCTACATTCTACAGTGTCTGTCTCACCACTTTCACTTGTAATAGCTTTGCTACCCTGATCTGTTACAGCCTCATTGCCCTTTTTGGTCACAAGCTCACTATCTTCTTTTGTCATAGCTCTGCTACCCTCTTTTGTCTTGACCGCATCACTCTCTTTTGTGTTAATGTCATCACCCTCCTTTGCCTTGATTTCATCACCCTCTTTTGTCTTGATCTCGTCATCTTCTTTTGTCTTGATCTCGCTACCTTCTTTTACCCCCACGTCACTACCCTCTTTAGTCTTGATTTCATCACCCTCTTTTGTCTTGATCCCATCACCCTCTTTTGTCTTGATCTCATCACCCTCATTTGTCTTGATCTCACTACCCTCTTTTGCTTTCTCTTCGCTGCCTTCTCTCATCTTCATCCCGCTACCCTCTTTCCCCTTGGTCCTCCTACCTTTTTTTGTCTTGACCTTGCCTTCTTTTGGCACAACCCTGGCAGTGTCTCTGCCTTCAACTTTCTTCTCACGTGTTTCTTGTGTTGCCATGGCAGCCCGGCGTGGCTCTTTCTTTGCAGTTTGATCTTTTGAAACGTCTGGGGTATTCTGCTTGTTGTCAATGGCAGCAGCCCCATCTTCCTTTAACGACTTTGTATTGTCTGCAGGTTTTTCTTTGACATGTTTCCCCCGTTGTTCAGCTGCACCAGGCTTGGTCTTTGTATCTGTAGTTGGCTTCTGGGTTGCAGTTTTTTTCTGAGGGGTGGGCTTCTTTGGTTCTTCTTTCCCCTGTGCCACAGTTTCCCCTTCATCGGCGCTCTCAAAAGCCCCATCGTCAGAGTCTGACATATTCTGAAAAAGAAAGATGGTAAAGACACCTGTACATGTGTGGTGTTCACTGGTGTAATATACAATAATACACTGTTTCAATAATGTAACATTTATGTTTTTTATTTGTAATTTACATCAACAAAACGCTGAGACTACTAAATTGTTTTAATCATTTACACACACATTTTTTATTCTTTATTTATGCTACCAAGTTTTATATGACAGCTGGTGCACAGTAGCCAGTGTTAACAATGTACTGTCTTAACACTGACAGTGAATCGTCACTGATAAGTTACAAAAGTTGTTATTTCAGTTACCCTCATTTTAATGTTCAGTTTGCTATGTGGCTTTGGCTCACCTGTAAACTAACTTAACTGAGTCACTGAATACTGTAGATTAAATTGTATAAACTGTCTTTCAAGTTCAACTTACACAATTACTATGTCTATGTATCTTGTATGACGATGTTACCTATATTGCTATAATATATAGTTCAACGGATTTGAAGCATTAACTAACTTTATTAAAATACGGGTAATGTCCAACAAAATCAACCGTACACAATGGTATGTCGACGAAGGACCACTGATTGTTGATACGAGTAGATGTAACTGCGTTACTGCTAGGCAATAAATCATGCACTGATGCAGTGTCAGTGCAACTTTTCATTTTCTAGCTGCGACTCTCCGTCACCGTCAGGCAGAGACGCAGATGTTGCATGAACTCTATTTATCATACACATTTAACCAAATACATTAACTAAAACTCGTGCCCATTATATATACAATATCGCATTGTCCTTGGTGTGAACTACAGAACCATGTCCAAAAATGTGTCTCGTACCTTTTTAATCGGAGGCAAGCCACGTCAATTATTCAGGTTAGCCTGCCAATGTTTTGGACGGAAGTCGGTGTCTTTTGGAATGATATCCTTATAAAAACAACAACAGCTTAACTAAGTGAATTTGTAATTTTATTTTATATTGATTTCTGCATGCAGATATAATATTCTAGCGCAAATGCATCCATAATTAGTGTTATAATGAGATGCATTTTCACGTCTTGGTGAATATATTGGCAGTAAGCTTGTAAGACATAAGTATTCTGGAGGAAAACTATTTCAAATTGTAACAAGTTTTAGCGTTTCTGTTTTATCGTGGTTGTATTGTATTAAGAAGATGTCGAAATCAGGGGTATGTGTTTCCGTATATATTGGCTTGTTTAGTTACAACATTTCAGGAGTGATGTACATTGCATGAAGGTATAATTCGAATAAAATATTTAAACAGAAAACAGGATTATAGAGGATGACGATGGGCGATAATACAATTATTGTAGTGCATAAAAACCCATGGCCATGGTCAAGTACGCTTGAATAAAATGCACAATAAAAACTATATCCTTATACTCTATTTAACCAATGCTTATTATTATCAGCTCGTGTATTTAGTTTGTATTTTTTTGAATTATACGTTATTTATTTAAAATAATCATAATTACTAGTAACCATTTAGCCATTAGGATGGGCATTTAAAACTGATTTGCAATTCTACCAATTTTCTTTTTGATAACCAGTTTAAGCAAAACACCACAACATTTGAATATGGAGTTATGATTATATAAAATATATTATTAGAGAGGTGTGGATAGTTTAGTGGCGAGGAAATCCGCCTGGTACGCTAGTGGCCCAGGTTCAATACCCGGTCATGGCAAATTACCCAAATATGGCATATTTGGTGTTAAAACCTGACTGTCAACATTGGGGACTGTGTATTCCTTGTGAATCGGAGAATCATGTCAGTGTCAGTGGACCGTCTCAATTTGGGACGTAAAAGAACCACTGTCTGAGGACGACAAGCTGCCTGGCAATGACCACCTTCATGCCTGCTTAGAAAGGTCGGAAAAAGACTGACTAGTTCAATGAAACCTCAAAAGATTATAACATTGTAACTACTATATATATATATATATATATATATATATATATATATATATATATATACATATATATATATATACAGCTGTATATATATATATATATATATAGCTGTATATATATATATATATATATATATATATATATATATATACAGCTGTATAGTAGTTACAATGTTATAATCTTTTGAGGTTTCATTGAACTAGTCAGTCTTTTTCTGACCATATATATATATATATATATATATATACACGTATATATATATGTATATATATATATATAGTTATATACATATATACATATATATATACATATATATATATACATATATATACATATATATAATAATAATAATATATTAATAATAATAATATTTATTATTTATAAAGCGCAATATTCAAATATGCTCAAAGCGCTGTACAATAAAATATAAAGCTATTCATTATATATACATATATATATATATATACATATATATATACATACATATATATACATATATATATATATATACAGCTGTATATATAGACTAGTCAGTTAACAGAACCCTGTCGGGTGCTCAAAACAACTAGAACTATATTATTAATATAATATTATTAAGATCAGTGACATAATTAAATGATTCTATGTTGGTGATGTAGAATGTTGTGGAGGATCATCGCAGGAAGTGGGATCATGAAGAGTACGAGAGACAGGCCTTGGAGCGGATGGTCAAGGAGGAGCTCGGGACCCTCGAATCTGGCAAGAAAGAGGCTCCAGTCAAGCGTGACCTGCTCCGACCCAGAGACTACAGGGTGAGTCATGTGTCTTCTTAATGAGTTCTGGTCAGCATATATTTTACTAATTTATGTGATCTAGACAAATAGTTGTGTATATGATGATTTAATATAAAAATATATATTAAAAGTAAGTATTTAATTATTTTAATATTATATAAATTAAAGGGGGCTGAAACATTTCAACAATCTTTGCCCAAACATAACAGTCCAGTTAGAGGATATGTGACCATGATTTGATGAGTACAGTGCCATTGTATATAATATTTTAAATAATTTTTCAAACCTGGATATCATTGACCACTAGGCATCACCATATTACACTTTGGTTTGACTAACTCCTATCTATGCAAAGTAAATTTTCTATTTTTACTTATTTACTTCATCAGTAGACATTTCTGTGTGAGAAAAAAAATGTGGTGTCATGTTATATATGGTAGGCATTATATTGCTCAACATATCATGTCTATTCATGTTCAAAATAAAACTACATAAGTGTGTATATATACCCGGTATATTTCTTATTTTTTATATCATGTATGGTGCTAGTATATAGACATTTCTCATAAATGTCATATACATGGCTTCTCTGGTAATGAACTACAAAGTAATATTTACACTATTTATTTTTAGTGGAAATGCTTGTTTCTGTTTTGTCCTCAGGTTGATCTGGAGTCGAAGCTGGGCAAATCTCAGGTTATCACAAAGACAACACCATCATCCCATCAAGGAGGGTAAGTTCTCATACACACCTCCCAGTGGATCACGTTGGGACCATTCTGTAGTCATATGGTCTCATAGGTTGTGGCCACCATTTATTTAATATAATTTACCTTTATCTGTTTAGTTTGAATGTTTTGTCCTGAATATCACCACATACTGAATGTCAAGAGTGATGTTTGTAATCAGATAATATTTAACCAGATTTTTTATTCAAGGTTAGTTACTGTAGTTTGTGTTACATAACATGATTTTATAAGTGATCATACTTTTCCAATCAATAAAAAATAATATTACAAATAATTATTAAAAATAATTGTGTACTTATGTTATCATGAGGCTTATGAAAGTATGTAAATAATACGGAACATAATGTATTTAACAATGCAGTGAACATTTTGTAGTGTAGATAACCCTTATATTTGTGAGCTTGGTTAGAATGTTGGAGACTTGGGGAAGTTGTAATGTTAAACGAAAGTTTAAAGTTCTGGAAAATTCAATACCAGAGGTTATGTAGATGGCATCGTTATCTTTAAATTGACATAGAAAAACCATAAATTCTATGGATTGAACTCCATGTACATCCCCTGGAAATATTGCCCCCCCCCAAGTTCTACATCGCTTGGACGATTGTTTAAAGTTTAAATCTACGAACCACCAAAATGGGCCCACTGGATCACACACAAAATATCAGCCAGATATATGCATTACTAACAGAGATATTGATCCACAAACATACACACGGAGGAGCAGTTTTATGTGACCTCGTTTTTTATGATTCCAGGTATTTCTGCAATGTGTGTGACTGTGTCGTGAAGGATTCCATCAACTTTCTTGACCACATCAATGGCAAGAAACGTAAGTTGTGCTTGTTAACGTCACATTTTATTAAACATTCTGGTACGTTTTTGTTCTTTCTACAGTTTGAAACGTTGGGTGACTTATATTCTCTTGTTGAATTGTGCTACATGTAATTATATTTCAAATATAATTGTATTTAAAAATTCCAATCTATTTTATAATTTTATAAAATAAGATATTTATATTTTTTGCACATAATTAATAATTACTATGCCAAATGCATTGTTTTGGGAAAAAAATTATGTTGTCATCCATCGTGTTGTTCAGATCAACGTAATCTGGGGATGTCGATGAAAGTGGAGAGGTCTTCACTGGAACAAGTGAAGAAGAGGTTTGAGACGAACAAGAAGAAGCTGGAGGAAAAGTCAAAGAACTACGACTTTGAGGAGCGAGTACAAGAGTTGCAAGAAGAGGTTCGTTGGTCACAGTCAGTCTTTTTCAGCAGAAATAGAAACTTGTGGGGCCAGTTGGGCCATAACTTTTCACAACATTTAGACCAGTCATGTCCCTAAGCTGGGATGTGGGAGTTGCTAGGGGCCTGACAGTGAATCTAGGCACCAGTGTGCCCCCACTTAACTCAAACCCAGTTCAAGAAATTACCCTGTTACAATAGAACATATTTTTACTATTGCACTAATTGTTTGTATTTATTTGGACACCATGTTTTCAAAGACTGTAAAAGTGCACCAGAAAGTATTGTTCTATGCAGTGTAACTTGTTGGATGTCCACAAACCACTTTGAAACCTGACACCCCTTCACTCCTCCTAGAATCAGTGATCTGTCGTGTTGATGACACCAATCAAAATGACACCAGTATCAATACACAGAAAAACACACACATGATCAGTCATAATTTGACTCTGATGTCACACTGACCAAAAATATAATTTCTACCCACTCCACACTACTACATAAATTCAGAACCCTGCATAATGCTATTTCTATAGGGAACTCTTTCGTTGGGTAATGGCGGACGAACACCTTATTGTGGTTTAATGTCTATTGATTTATTGACTATAAAATGGTGGCTTAACTGATTTGGTGTTGCTATCGAGACATATCATAATACTTGTTATTCACTTGTAAGGTTGTTAGGATATTTTATCACCCTTATCAAGATTAGAATGTAACCTCTCTGACGGGGTCACCCTTTGGACCAGTGACCTAAATGAGAAGGTGACCATATTACTGAGGGAATTTAAAGTGACGTTTATGTAAAGTAAAAGTAACTTTCCATTTGTTGATTGGATTGTTAGCAGGCCACTCTTGTTTACAGGAGGAGAAACAAAGAAATTATCGACGAGAAAAGAAGAAAGACCGGAAACGTAAAGCCACAGAACCCGACCTTGACATTGACCCGGACGTGGCGGCCATGATGGGCTTTGGTGGGTTCGGAGGGAAGAAGAAGAACTGAACTAGATATTTGTGTATATTACTGTCCTTTGTTAATTGCTGCGTGTGAATGTGAACAATAAATGTGGTGTTTTAATTTTGATTTGTTGACATTTCATGTGTTTAACAGTGTGTATGATTGATATGTGTAGGCATGTTGTGGGTGTATATTCATGGTGGGTGCAAGCATGTGATGGGTGTATATTCATGGTGGGTGCAGGGTTGCAGGCATGTGATGGGTAGTGCATGATGGGTGCAGGCATGTGATGGGTAGTGCATGATGGGTGCAGGCATGTGATGGGTAGTGCATGATGGGTGCAGGCATGTGATGGGTAGTGCATGATGGGTGCAGGCATGTGATGGGTAGTGCATGATGGGTGCAGGCATGTGATGGGTAGTGCATGATGGGTGCAGGCATGTGATGGGTAGTGCATGATGGGTGCAGGCATGCGACATCACTCATCTCTTCACTGGCATTTATTTTCAAACACGTTTATTTGTGTCACTCCGATACGTCATGGGATTATTTCCAATTGAGAAAATCACAGATTCACTTGCTAATAAAATACTGCTACATAATGCATGGTGGTTAAAGTACACAATATTTTGAAGCATAAATAAGAAACGATTATAGAATACACTATATTTGTGATGAAATTGTACAATATATATATATATTAAACACTGTTAATTATATAAATAAAACCTATAGAATGTAATATATGCTTGAAAGCGTACAATAAATAAAAATTTCAATTATAAAAATTCTGACAAAAGCGGAACTCCAATAAGCACAAACATGTGATCCTATGATTCAATCCTGGATTCCCTTCATGGAGAGAAACATTGTGCATAATAAATATATTTACAAATTTAAAATATATAATTATATAAGTGCCATTCATGCTTTAAGTTTGGCTTTGTCACTTTGGGAGACCCCAAGATAACAATGCATCATTTAATGCACAATATAAATCATTCCTAGTCACGTGCAATGTTATAATTAGCTTTTCAACATTTGAATTGAGTAAGACCTACATGCTGTTGAATGTGTTCATCACACCAATGATAAACAAATGTGCAGCTTCTTAGAACTACAGGTGGTGCCACTTCTTTCGGACAAATGATATCTGATCAATTCTTCTGCCCACAGAAAATAAACCAGCTACATGTTACAGTGAAACTAAAGAACAACTACTTTTTCAACAAATCACAAACCCTTTTTACACATGTTCATCAGTTCAGTAAAACCCTGAGGATATCCGTGTTTCATTTTTTTAGGATAAAGCTACCAATTCCACCCGCCAAATTCACATCAAACCAATCACAAAGTCCATGTAAAAATAGCGCTGCTTCTTATTCAGTTCAGTCCATAACACATTGGCACGCTCCACTCTGTAGTATCACTTCGTTATTTGACCTTTAACCTTTTTCAACTTCTTGTCCTGGTCTCGCATCATCCGTGCAATTTCTGAAGAAAATTCAATACCACAGTCAGTCACACAAAAACTTAAATTGTTTTGTAAAGTAATAATACTAATTTATTTCTCTTTGCAGTCATGGAGTTTAAATTAGACACAAGACATGACAAATTATACATTGCTAAAACTAGTAAATATATGTTAAAAACTAGAATTTATGTAAAGTTCTACTGTATAGCGCAGTATCCAGCCCTCAAGACTGCTCAAACCACTTCACTCCATGGCAGATCTATTCATCCACAACCATCTCTGAACTTCTCCAGAAAGCATTCAGCCACTGAACACCTACTACACACACAAATCCACTACTATCTACAACCAGGTACTAATTCATACAGTAGAGTGAACTGGAGCAATGTAGAGTGACCAAAACTTCTTCAAAAATCTGGCATGAACATTTGAAACTCAGGATCTTTCGACAGAGAATCCAACACTGACCGTGCAGCTAACATCCTCAGCTATGGGAAACAAGTGTAAATAATTATTTATAGTGCTGAGACGACCCCTACTTTTGTTCTCGTGCTGCAGCTGTCCCCCGAGCTTGCTCAGGCCGGCGATCTTCTTCTCGAGTCTGCTACAGAGCACGGTGGCGTCCTCTCCTGCAGGCTGCGACGTCTTCTTTGTTCGTCGACAGCTGCCTCGGTAACCTGCAATCACACAATGAGCAACAATTTGTGGCACTTCACCAACACAGAACATCATCACTCCACGATCAACACATTGTGGCACTGGATCCAATATTTACTGTCATCACTTGATGAGCAACAATTTGTGGCACTTCACCCACACAGAACGTCATCACTCCACGGTCAACACATTATGGCACTGGATCCAATATTTACTGTCATCACTTGATGAGCAACAACTTGTGGCACTTCACCCACACAGAACGTCATCACTCCACGGTCAACACATTATGGCACTGCCACCAATATTTACTGTCAACAGTTGATGAGCAACAATTTGTGGCACTTCACCAACAATTCACTGACTTGAAACGACTGAAGGTCTGGTGCCTAGAAGAGTGTCAATGGCAACTACTGAGCATAAAATTTACTTTCAATCAAACCAATCATCAACTCAACCATTGAAACATATTGACAGTTTGACGAATTGTAATTTTTAACCCATATTTATTATATGTTCAAAACAAAATCCTTGTTATTCTGGGAAGTTTGCCTCAATTGGCTATAAATAAATGCCTACAGTTAACTGAATTAACTAAACATCACTACACCAACAGCCGTTATGGACTGATCCCTAGCAAATGACTTCTCCCTGCCTGCCCCCTCCCTCTCCTCTCCCCTCAGTACGTTACCTGGGGTGTTGTCCTTCTCAGGTTCACAGTTCGGTGACCACTCTGCAAAATGATGGATAATATAACTAACTTCCACGTGCTCTACATAGGTGAATCATAGATAATGTTCTTGAACTGGCAATCATACACCTGTAGTAGACACTTTATAGATGTTACATGTATTTAACTTGATAATGCAGCTCTAGCATTCTCAGAAGTTTCAAACTAGACAAGGATGATAAAAAAATAACAGTGCCCACGATAACCTATGAAGCAGTAAAAGTTGCACCTTAAAAAAAAAATACCAAAATAAATTAAGGGGAGACAACAAACTCTACACAACAGTAAATGTACATGGATGGCTAACAAGTAACATTTGTATACAACACATGATAAATAACAGAAACATACACAGTGGCTAACACCAGTGGAAACATAAAAATGTAATTAATATTACATCACCACATCAATCAAACGATCACTCACAGAAAACAAACAAGTTATTTCCAACAGGTTCACTTCATTAAGCATAATTATTAATCGCACAACAAATCCTGTCTCAAGAGGACATTTCCAGCGGCTGTAGTAAATTGTTTGTGACATACAGGTTGGCAAAACATGGATTAATAAAACACATTCCTCAGTATTGCCAAATGGAAGATTTGGAATTTTTTTATTATTTCAAAGGGAGGAGATTGAATTTTTTATTATTTCAAAAGTAAATTATTATAAAATAAATATCAAGCGTAATAAGTTTGTTACAAATCCAGGCAGAAGTACCACTTTGAATACTTTGTAGGACGTTTAAAGGGGGAGGGAAAAGCCTGACATGTGGTGACCTCTGGTGACAGGGTTTATCGTACGTTGTTACGCAAAACAAAAACAATGCAAGCAGTAAACACATGGGGAAGTAGGGAAGACACCCGGGGTGGGACCAGGGCTGGGTATGGGATCTCAGGTGGAAGAAGGGAAGCAATAATCGAGTATTGATGTCACTCTCTCCCTGGAGTTTCGGGATGCAGAGAAAGCAACAACAACAACAACAATAGCAGCAGCAGTGGCAACAACAGCTACAGTCGTGAGGAACCTTTGGAAGTCCTGCAGCATTTCCAAATGACAACAACGTGCCATTTCCAAATGAGGCGTCATAGCGAAGCAATAGAAATGTCATCCGATACAGCTGAAGCCACTATTGGGGGTGGACTGTGACGTCTCAGTGACATGTATGACATGTCATGTGGTGGCAGTGTCTGTGTAGATGAATGACTAGTTATTTGTCAACGCGGTGAAATTAATAAAAAAATTATTCAATAACAAATCAACTTGCTACTTCCCACTAAAGATATTTCTGATGAACCATTCTAGTGGAAAATATCATAAATCGGCCATTTACCATAAAACTACAATTGTACACAAAACAATTAGTAGGTCAAGACCATGTTAATTTTGCAATAGAAATCACTAATTTACTTTATATATGCTACTTACATAAGACAACTATGTTTTATCTGTGGATTCATTTAAAACATTAACTTGTCTGGACCAAGAGTCAATAGAAACAGTCGTGACATCACAGTCTGTCTCACTCAAGCAGAGGGAGAGTTCACAGAGATGGTATCAAATTCTGCCTCACAGCTGAGAGAGACGAGGCGATGTTAAGACAGGAACCAGGATGAACAGAAACAAAGAGAAACAACAAACAACGATAGAAAACTGTCAAATTAACGAGTATCTCTGACAACCTTTGAATCTTTTAACTGCACAATATATCAGTCATTTAAATGCAATGATGCATATTAAAACATCTAAGCATTGTCTGAAAATATGTGAATAACTTCATATAGTGTTTAGTATCTGGTGAGCTATTTTCGTAATTATTCATTTTGTTTTCGTGCAAATTCTAAAGTTGAAAGTAATTTTCACAGATTGTGTGAAAATAGTGTTTGCACTGTCGATGATTAAATGCAACACCCAACTGGATATCAATGTAAACATATTGCCATATTATGATTGTAAAATAACCAAATATATTCATATATCTCAACTGCTACTGAAATTTAAATAATTAAAATGCTGTTTGTTGACATGTTAAAATGTTCCGATGATAAATCCACAAGGGTTGTCAGTAACACTCAGTTATATCAAGTCATGGGTCAATATAAACGGTCACTCCGCGGTGGACGGCGCGTGATACCTGGCACATAACCAGTGGATTTACTGGTGGTGAGAAGAGACAGAGCCGAGACATTATCATCTCGCTCGGGAGACATCGATCCTGAGGACAGAAACCATGGCAACGACATCACCGGGGCCCCCAACAATGTGACCAATGTATTTTTGTTGTGAAATGTAAACAAATGTGTGGAATGCTATCGTTTTCATGATCTGTAATTGGTAGATTTTCAGGGCATTAGAACAATTAAATAATAACTTCACTCCTATGTTTAGATTACAACATAAAGCAAACGCATAAAAATAACATCATTTTAAGATATAATTACTAAAAAAATGTGTTACAATTACCATGGCCTGATAATGCAAATTTTCAACTTTTTAACTAACATGGCAAAATCGACAGCTGAACATTCAAAATAATAATTTTTTCCCAATTACGGGACCTTCATATGTCATCTAATGTCAACAATAATGTCAGCTCCGCAGTCCATTGAAAGGGGACAACAATTGATGTGAAGACAAACATGTACACACCTTCAGCCGCCTGCTTCATTCTCGAACTGTCCTGTCGCAAGTTCATGTACAGGTCAAGGTCACTTAGGAGCTGATCTGGGTCGGCGGCCGACCTGTATCTGTGATAACAAGAAATGAGTGAAATGGGAAAATATGAGAGGTGTTGAATGCTGTCTGTTTGGCTTACAACCAAGTTTACTTACAACAAACGCCCACAGAAATACCCCATTATTTAAAACGTCCACTTATTACTAAAAGTAAAACAGAGCACTACATTACTACTAAGCAGAATCATGTCACTATATATAGTAATGCTGTGCATGATGAAAGTGAATGACTCGGTCTGAAGGTACAACATTCATGTCAATTTCCGACTGCTTTGAAATTTGGGCAATTTCATTCAACATACATTGGCCATGTTTTTGGACAACATTTTAAACGCTGTATGTCCCTTTTGCCCGTTGACTGACTGAGTTGCTGACCAATTGACTGACCAACTACCTAACTGACCACTGGACTAACTGACTAGCTGACCAATGAACTAACAGACTAATAAACAGACTGACCAACCATTTTACTGACCAACAAATGCCAAACCGACTTACCATTTGACTGACTGACCAATACCTTGCTGACCAGCTGACTGATAAAAAACTGCCCGTCAAACTGACCAACTGTTTGACAAACTGACTAACCACACCATGAAAAATGAAACCCAACTGACTAGGTAACTGAATGACTGACCAACCGTATGACTGATCAGCCCACAGACTGACCAAGCGACTGACCAACTGGACCACACTCACCCTGAAGATGTCCCGCCTCTAGACGAATGTCTGCCGGAAGTTGTCTTCTCACTATGAGCCTGTGACATCTGCTTGGTGGACTGCTGCAGTTGCTGCTGCCCGTAGATTAATGATTTCATATCGCCCAATAGCTGCCGAAGTTCTTCACCAACGGCATTCTGGGAAGCGATATTCTCAAGCTGCTCCTGAAACAAGATACGCAACGGCAATGAGTATGACATAACAGATCCCTTTAACCCTTTCCACCCCAACCACCCATAACTACCCAATCCATCATATTCCCCAACCACACATAAGTACCCCCAGCCCCAGGACTACCTGAACTTTAATAACTTATTAAAAAATAAATATTATAAGCAACGCAGTACACTGGGCACACACCAGAGGGAGCTGCTCATTACGTGTACAGTTTGGCATGTAGAAGCAATTATTCAAATTCCTCACATTGGTATTTGTGCTGTTTTCACGGCTGACACAGTTGTGACTGGCAAAGCTAATTGCTAGTTCGACTCAGCTGACTTCCTGCACTTCTAATAGGGACTCACCAGGGCTAGTTTTGTATGGTGAAGATGCCACTGGTTAATTAACTGGAAGCTATATGTCATTATGAAGTCTAATCTATGTGTTGTCATAGTGGACACTTTTGTGATAGCACTGTTTAAAACCACACACTGTTGATTTTATATGAGACCTGTAATAATGACCTGATGGGACTAGTCAATTACCAGAAACAAACCATATGCTCTAAATTGACAATTCTGTATTGCTTTGCACAGTGACAATAACAAACAGTGATGAGAAACACCGGTTGGGTGCTATAAACACACAAGAAACAGTTACGGTGGCTACTGCAGAAGCATTCCACAGAGCAGCTGTTCCACTCATCCAGTCTCTGACACTGTAGGAAGAGGAAGGTGCCAAACTGACCTTGGTGGGCTTCATGGACACTGGGTGGTCCAGTCTGGCGTAGGAAGACTTCTCCTTGGCCTCGGCAGCACGGCTGGGTGACAGGGAAGAACTCCTGTTAGAAGTCCTGCTTCGATGTTTTGGCCTATTCCGGGCCAGTTCCTAAACAACACATCAACCAGTGAGGGTATTGTTACACTAATAGTCTTAAGAGCTCATAAGCCAAATTTTGCTCTTTAAAATCGAGTTTGCTCCTTAAGTTAATAACTACATATGGAAAACCTTCAACATTGGGATGTGCCACTAGGAAACATTCTTCAGTGTAACGTGGAAATATTGCTGTTTGAAAACGTGGAAATATTGCAGTTTAAAAACGCTCTTTAAATTTAACAACAAATGTTGGTTAATGGTGAATTTTGGCTACCTGGAGTTCGAGCTGGTGCTTGAGCTTGGTGCGAGCCAAGTCCTGCTCCTGTTGCTCCAACTTCTCCTGCATCTGGGAGCACTTGGTGACAGCCTGGAACAGGGGGGAATGTCACAAGTGAGGACAATTGTGACTCACAACTGTCGTCACAAGTCACAGCTGAACAATCTGTCAACACCCTGTTTGTCCACTGAAAAATATAAACAACTCTAAATGCCTATCTGTGTAGCTTTTAATCCCAATGCTGGTGGATGGGTCAGAGGTAATTGGTCTGATGATGAGAACAAATACAGACAGAGGCGAGTGAACCTCAGTCCCTGGATGAGTTGGTTTAGCAGTCGCTTTCTCAAGAGGAAATGAATATGGAGCATCAACTGGGCACTAGTGGTCAGTTTTCTATTAGTCACATTCTCATAAGAAAAGTAGTGCATTGATTGGACACTAATAACCATATTCTCATTACGAAAATGGACACAGTGCATCTATTGGTCATCAGTGGTCACATTCTCATGAGAAAATGGGCGTAGTGCGTTGATTGGGCACTAGTGAAAAGCACTTTGAGCTGTCATGAAAACTGGACACTGCGCACTATAAGAACTTACCTTTTCTAATAATCATATTCTCATGAGAAACTGGACATAGTGCATCGATTGGTCATTAGTAGTCACTCTCTCAAGAGAAAATGGACACAGTGCACTGCCAGGGCACACGCTGTTACCTTCTCCAGAGACGCCTCCAGTTTGTTGATCTTGTCGTGCAACTGCCGGGTTCGACACTGGTTATCGTGTAGTTCGGCCTGCAACTTCTCACTCTGCTTCGAGGCTCGCTTCAGTGTCGTTGCCAACTTCTGGTTGTCCTCTTGCAAGATGTGTTCATGCTGCGTTCACACAAACACACACAAACACGCACACCGGTGAATGGATCATAAAAATGTCAGTTTATCACATTAAAGCAAGTCATGCAAAACGCCTAAAATTATTGAAACACCTTGGGGTAACCACAAAAAACATGTAATTATCAACAATTAATTTATGTTCATCCAACATACAATACAAACCCTAAACTTAGCTAGAATCTTAACCAATGAGGAATTTCGTGAAATGAAGCCAGTGCTTCTCTGAAGAATAATCCCTTTAAAATGTGTGCATTTGAAATGCAAATTGTTTTGGAGGAAAATGCTAATACACCCCACACACACACACACACACACGCATGCATACACACACACGCATGCATACACACACGCACGCATGCATACACACACACACACACACACACGCTACGTCGATTATTGCTAGAATTGATATTTTGCGAGGATGCTGTGTCCTGAATCCCCTCCCTATTCACCTTGCCTGCGGCCTCCATACATTCCTCGAGCCAGTGGATCTTGGAGTTGAGTGAGTCGATCTCACTGCGTTTCTCTGTCACCTCCTTCTGCATCCGGCCGGCGACCTTCACCGCTGAAACACAAGGTCAATGTGTCGTACTACTGCTAAAACAAGTTGTCACAAACAGGGTGTTAACGGCCAATTCAATACAGAAGCTAAAAATAGCTGTGTCGGTCATTTCCTGTCAATTTAGTTATTTTGGCTGAAATACATTCTGTGTAATTTTATCTGTCAATGATCATGTTTTCCTGTTTCTGACAACTAGCCAAAAGGCACTAAAATACTAAATGTACAGTTACATCAATTTTACACAACACAATTTCAATTTTGTTTCTCAAAAAATAACTTTACATATTCCTTCATCTTTCGCAATAAAATAACAAACTAGTGAATATATTTAAACATTCAAGATATCATTAAGAAGGGTAAAATAAGCAGAATCCTAAAGTTTGTTCTAAATAAAACAATGCTGATCACATATTTTGTGTAATTTGTGTAAATGTTTCTGATAGGTGTGTCTTACCTTTTCCATCAACGACCTCCCTTGTCTTTAAGGTCTTGCTCGCCAGTCTCAGGTCATTTTCAGCCGCTGGAAGAAAACAAGTTAGATTAACCCCCAGGCATACACGAAACTTTAAATTTATAACTATGTATCAAATATAAAACATGTATGATAAAATATAAATTTTTCAGATTTTAAAGGGTTAATGACACCACCTTTGAGTCGATGTGTCAGGGTCTTGACCTGTCGAAGTAGTTCCGTCTCTCGTTCGTGTAGTCTCGCCTCCAGAGTCTGCACGGTCTCACCGAGACGCGAGACTTCGTAGCGGCTCTGTCGCAACTCCTCCATCAGTTCGGTGTTCTTTGCAGTGGCGCCCTCTAGTAGTGCATGTGCCTCGCTCAGTTCTCGCTTGCGGCGCCCGCTGTCAGTGTCAACCTCTTTGGCGTAGCGCTCGCGGATACGAACCTGGTAACGGGGGATAAGTGTCAGGAAAATAGTTCGGCTCGCATCACAAATTCATATTTTAAAGCGACGATGCCAGCTCTAGGTGTTATTGTTTTCATGTAATATTACCTTCCTAAGATTACAACATGCATCTTGAAAGTTTACCATATGCCAATTTGTGTTTTACTTTATTAAACTTGGAACAATTGTTTGCAGTTTGAATGATTCTGCCACTTTCAAATGGTAAACAATACACCCAGTTTCAAAACAAAATTGATTGGCAATAAAGCAGAGACGAACAGAGTACCCTTTGATGTTTGAGTTTCCCACGTTCTAGACAGCAGACTTCCTGTTACAAATTACTGCATGGCCAATTATGGACAGAGGAGCTGGCTCCTCCGTTTAAAAATAATTACTATTATAGAAGACATTGATTAAATATGCTCCGTAAGGCTTCATCCATAGTTAAATTTTTTGCTTGGTTTGTTTTGCAAAACTGATATCTGATATCGACTTTGATGTGCTGGTTTGTTTGGGAAAAAATTTAAATGACCTATTTATCATGTGACCTGTTGCTTAGCAGATGTAAATGCTGTACGATTTAGAAAGTTATTTATAACGTTGTTAAGCTGTCAGTGCATCTTACATAAACACACAGATATGACCAACAATGAATGTGATTAATGATGGGTTAAACAAACTGTGAAGATTCTCATAATAAATTTTAAACATGACTGGTCGTAAATATATTTTACAAATTCAACAATAAAAAAGCAAAAGAACAATGGTGCCACCTAGTGGCGCTGACCTTCTTCGTGAGGTCGTCGCGTTCGTGCCTCAGCTTCTCCATCTCGATGATCTTCTCGTTCAGCTGCTGCTGCAGCGTGTCCCGCTCGTGCTTCACCGTCTCCGCAGTCGTCATGGCGACCGCCGCATTCTCCTCCGCCTTCTCGGCGGTGCCCCGAAGTGCCAGGAAGTTCTTCTCGCGCTCCTCCAGCTGCACCTCGAACCTCTCCTTCAGCGTACTCACTGTCGCCAGCTCCGCGTTCTTCTCGTCCAACAAACGGTAGTAGTAGTCACGCTCCGTCGTCAGTCGAGCAATATCCCCAGTGCGGTCTCGCAGCAAATTGTTCAGGTGCTCCGCATTGGCCGTCGCAGCGTCCTGCTTCTGCTTGACGCTTTCGTACATCTCCGAGAGCGCTGCGTGCTTCTCAAGCAGGTTTTTGTGCTCGTTCTTCGTGAGTTCCGCCTCCAGTTTCAGTGTGTGACACTTCTCGGTGACGGCGCTCAGCTGAGTCGCCAACGTCTCGATGCGATCCTCCGCACGCATGACGCCCTCCTTCTCCGCACTCGCCACCTAGTGGTCAACGGAAACATCGGTGAACATCATCATGTTATTTATAGCTGCAGCGACTGTTTGGAATATACTTCTGTCTAGTGTTATATCAGTTGAAACTATTGCATGATTCTGTACCTTTAAGTCCTTGCCTATCCACCATAGCTCGCTGGTGTATCAATGCACCTGTTGATAATTGGAATATTTATCGACACTGAAATTGATGAAAACTTTTGTATTCATGTGCTTCTCAGCTTGGCTTACATGGATTAAGTACAGCAAAAGTTATCTTAACATTAATACCACGGCTTCTGGATGGCGTGCCATGAGTGATTGCTGTGTTACATATAACATTGTCATCAACATTATTCCAGATTGCCACCTCAACAAATATGCCACCAACAAACAGAAAACACAAATATAAACCATAAATTACTATTACGTAACAGTTAAATCAAACAATTTCAAGCAATAAATACGCCATGATTATCATATTTATAAGTAATGTACCCAAATACTAACTGTAGTCATATCACCCTTCTGAAAAACCAATTTTTAAAATCTTAAAAGTCTTCTCCACATAGCCTAGAAAGGCATAAAATAAACCCTCAAATATCTCAAACATACAGTGTTTTGGATCTGACTCTTGTAGTCCCGCTGCATGCGTCCGATGCTCTGATGTAGTTGGTCTATGAGCGTGTTCTTCTTCTGAATTTCCTCTGTCAGATGCTCCTCATGACCTTTGACCTCTGCGACCTTCTCCTGGAGTTGAAGGACGCGTGCCTTTTCGACCTCGCATTCTCGCTCCAGCCTGACAATTGTCTCCTGCAAACATCAGGACAACTGTGGTAGGCTGCTAATGACGACGGTGTCAAAAATCACCTCCGATATTCAATCGTTTGCATTCTGACAAATACAATGTTTGATTGAACGCAGCAAGTAACCATGACTACATTTTAGTATAACTGGGTTTATCCAATTTTTGTATTCATCCCCTTCCATTCTGACATATTGGCAGGTCACAGATAGTGCTGAAAAAATAAACTATCGATTGATCCATCGAACCATCGATCCAACACAGGATTGTGTGTGATTGCAGTCAGCAGGGATGTTAGCTTAAATAACTAGGCTTCGATTTTTAGGAGAATCCGTGAGTCCGAGTGTCCTTGGATCGTCTAGACACCTTGTTTGTTCATTGGTACGAGTCTGTGTGACTCCAAAGTTTTTAGGCTATAAACCCATTGTAAACAGGCCAGACTTTACGATCCATCAAGTGTTTGTTATCGAGTGCCCGGGATACAGCCTCTGGCCTTTGATTTATGCGCAGCACAGACCCCAGTTGCATGGGCACAGTCATCTTGGGCTATGAGTGATTCGGAGTTGCTCACTTGTGATAACAGTTTGGTTGAAATATGTTTGCGAGAGCCATGTGCAATGGGCGCGAGAGACTGGGGAGGGGGTTATTAGGGGTAACAAATATGTTTAAGTACTTGCAAGGTGGGGGTATGCACAAATGACAACTAAAGCATTATTTGTTTATGCTATTATTGTGCAGACTCCCAACCTTTTCTGCCGATTCCCAAATACGAGCAACCTAAGAGTCCACTGGACTCCTTCCAACTTCCCATAAAACTCAAAGCCTGATACTGACATCAACTCAGAGATGGAACATTGAGTCTCACCTGCACGCCCTCAAAGCGTGACTCCAAGGCCGCATTCTTGCGGATAGCTTCGAGACGTTCTGCCCGGGTCATGGTCAGCTCCTTCTCCGACTGTTCTACGGCCATCTCCAGACCCTCTCTCTACAAACGTCCACTCAGATGACCACGGAAACAAAACACATTGAAACGGCTGATCTTAACCCCCACATTAATGGGACAGATTCCTTATGAAATGACGTATTTCTGAAAACTATAATATTCTCAAAATAAATTATCCGACATTGACAAAGTCTACCATGTATTGTGTCTATACAAAACAAACACCACACGTGCCAAAATATAAAAGCATCTGTATAATGGTAACCGTGATAGTCAGATTATTCACTGGTGATCAAAGTGAAAGTATGAAAGTACAGGCAATTTATACGTTCCCAGTATACAGTCTTTATGACCATCATGACTTCTCTGGGAAGCATTCAGCCATGTTCCAATTACTGCCATTCATCCAGTGTTTATATCCAGGCATTCATTCATACAGACAAATTACTTCGAAGAGAATGGAAAACAGAAGAATGTGCAAACAATGACAGGGAAGATGGCTGAGATGGAATCTGCCAGACACGGGACCTGGGGAGGGCAGATGTGGAGAGCCATGTACGGAAGGTCACAGTGGAGATGGAGAGAGTTGAGGAGAAAAGTGGAATTATTACCACGGATCCTGCCACGCCGGGGGACAAGAAGAACACAAGTCAAGTCTGTGTTTCTAACTTTGTTATACGTACTTTCTGTGACCATTCGGCGTGTTCTCGTTGTCTGTCGTCCTTCGTTGCCGCCAGAACACGCTCTAACTCACCGATGCGTTCGTAATTATCCCTAGTTTGATGGTCCGTCTCGTCTCTGCATTTGCAACAAATCAAACCGATGACAATTTCTATATTCACGCTGAATTCTGTGAATTTGTATGAGCAAACTGACAAAATTGTATGTTACTTGGCCAAGCAACACTGTTGTTATAAACTACCAGTTTTTACTGTAAATAATCGTAACAAGTTTAACATCTGTTGCCATAGCTACAATGGATACATTTAGATTAATTCTTTATGATTACTGTGGTAATCTGTTGTGACATCTTAGTACTGGACACAAGTTGGTGTCTAAGCTTGGTCTTAGATACGTCTTCACACCTGGCATTAACGCCATCCTAGAATTGGATTCTAGAACTGGAATTGATTTCAGAAAGTTAGTTTTTGCCTCAGCAGATATGAGCCTCTGAATATGATTCGTTTGAATGACTTCAAATGAACAACAGTGAAATTGTGGTAAAATTAATAAACATCATTGTGCATATATTTTCAAGTACAAATAAAGTTGGAATTGCGATTTGATGTTTGCTAGGTGAAGTCAATACCAAGTTTGCTGCGAGGTAAAACTTGAATTGGCTTTTGGAATCGACTAGAAATAGAACTGGGATTTGCAAAATGACTGTGCCCCAAAAATGTATGCCCTAATAAATAATACAATCAGAGCTTAGACGTGAGTAATTCTCTGGTCACTGAGACATGGTCAGTGGTCAGTGTCCACTGTATTGCCCAAGCACATACCTTATGGTCCTAAGTTGGTTCTGCAGACTGGTCACTTGTTGCGTGGCCATTGTTGACCGTTCATTGGCCAGACTCAACTGCCGCTCGTGGTCATCAGCCAGTCGGGTCAGTCTGAAACCCAGAAACGAATCTTTAATGATTATTATGTATTTATATACAAATATTTAAAAATGCAGTTCTTGCCAAACAAATTATTTGATGGTTATTCAAACTACTTCTATATGCAACACGATATATTATTTGTTTGAACAAAACACACTGCTTAATTATCAACTAGTACACATAAAACACGATTGTAATTATATATATATATATATATATATATATATATATATATATATATATATATGTGTGACTTTTTATCAAAGTCAATATATGTTAACAAAAATTTTATAATTTTGGGATCATTTCACTAAATATTTACTACCAGCCAGATTTTGCTTTTTAAAATAAATTTTGCTCCTTAACAATGACCTTGCAAACTGAAAACTGTCCACACCGGGGTGCGCCACGGGGACACTATCACCGGTGTGTCACGGAAATATTGTCCTCTGTGATACAGCATTTTGAAACAGCTTAAATTTAACAACAGGTCCAGCTGAACTTTTCTGAGCTACTTAGGAGCTCTTTATCTCATTGAGATGGTCCCCGTAGTGACCATAGAGAACTGACCGGTCCTGGTGTTCCCGCATCAGCATGTTGTATCTCTCCTCCCAGTTGATTCTGACCGTCTCCAACTCATTGGTCAACTGGTCAACATATGAGACACTCATTAAAAATAAAACTGCAGAGGGAAAGGCAATACTTGTTAACACCACAAAGTACATGAAACATGGCAAACTCAACGCCACCAATCTTACGCCCAGTCGTATTATTATTGCTGGAAACATTTATAAAGCACCACGTATGTGGGCTAAAAACCTGTTTAAAAGTGCTCCGAATATAAAATAAATAAATACATACATATATATAAACTAAACAAATAAGTTAAACAAATAAGTTAAATAAATAAGTTACATAAATATATGAAAATTAGTTAAATAACTAAGTTAATTCAATAAACTGATTAAGTTAAATGCAATACTAAATTGACTTTATAACATTAGACATACATACAAATTTAGAAGACACACAAACTTTACAACATATTGTTATTAATGTAGTTAAAAACGTATAAATAATCAACTTAATTTAAATGTCACCTCAGCTATCCACCAGTGTTCTAAACACTATATACAAGAGTGGTATATTTAGCAGTGTCTGAAATGTTGCCACTGAGTCAACATGTTTGTTAGACATCACTGTGGGTCTGGAGATTCAAGACCATCAACAAACTTAAAGGTGACATCTTACACAGCGAGCACGGTATCGAGACCCGCATCTCACCTGCTGAATCTTCTCGTTCTTGCGCAGTAACTCTGCCTCCGACTCGACAGCGTCCCGCTCCATCGTCTGGACGAGGGTCCCGATGCTCTGCTCGTACGACGGCAACTGCTCCAGGTTGGTTGGCAGTGGACGGCCACGGCGGCGGCCGTAGTCAACAAGGATGGAGTGGACGTCTTTGAAGGAGGACGTCACGAGGTACTGCTCCTGTTGCAGGCTACTCATCTTCTCATGCATCTCAGACAGCGTCTGCAGCGGAGAGGAAGTGGTTTGTTCAACACACGGGAACTGGACAAAGGTGTCTAAATTGTTATCATTCGAGTGTGTTAAGCTTTCTAAGTGTCTTCCTGCCAGTGTTAATTTAGAAGGATATGTAGTTTTATTCTGCCGACGTCTAAACATCTATCTCTTCAATGCTGTCTATCCTCTTTAGTGACCTGGCACCTTTATCCATCCGTTAATGACTCACACATTGATTATGATAACAAGATTTCTGAATCCCTTGGTTTTGTTTTGCCACTGAGGATATAGGATAACCATGGCACATAAGAAGTCTTTAATATTATTATTATTAAAGTTGTAACGTGTCCAAAGAGTGAGTGAATAAAGAAAGAGAGAAATTGATCTCAGCACTGACAGTTCCAAGTCTATGGGCCCACATCAATGACTATCATAGGCACAACTGACAGATATAAAAATCAAAATAATTAGTATTAATTAATTAATTACACAGTTCAAATGCACTGGTTCATCATTAAAAACATTAAACTAGTCTATAGCAGCTACGATCTATGTTAACGGTTTCAACACCAGTTTGACACAGCTTTGGCTACATCAAGACTGACAAAAACTATTCCTAAGGTAAAGTGTGAGGTAAAAGCAAGTATTTTTGTCATTTGAATGCATAGCTATACATGTCAATGTATCAGTACAATTGATTGGCTTTTCCAACTTTTTTTGGATGAGCGATGGATTTTTATGGATTATTGGAATTGTTTATATTTAAGGGCCTGAGGATATATCTCTAGAGAAGACACTGACCTGTTCTTGGATCTTGTTCGCCTGCTCCAGCTGTTTCACCGTGTTCTGTAGGTCGGTGATGAGAGCCTCTTGTGACGCCACCTCCCGCTGTCTGCAACCACAACAGACTTAACCCTCCGCACCCCATCGCCTCTTAACCCTTTACATACCATCACATTTAACCCCTTACACACAAATGTGTTTCGATGCTGCCTCCTGCTGCTATGAATCCATTTCTTTGACGTATGATAATACGAAATGATGTGCGACTTGTTTTAACATCAGCATTCAGTTTAACAAAGGGCATCCATATGCTTGATAAATGGTTGAAAAAACTGACTCAGGTTTTTAAAACAAACTTTTAAAGTAACTAACTAAACTAATTGCTAGGCCAACATCTAACTTTCTGAACAGTGAATTTACCAGGCATTTGGTTCTTGAGAGTGCAAAGAAAGTCTACAAACAATGCGAGAAATAGTATAATCACGTCTTATGGAACTGTTACTCAAAAGCAGTCAGCATATTATTATTATTTATTATAATCAGCATTTATAAATAGTGACCCCACATAAAAGGGAAAAGCCAGAGAAGAAAATACCCAGCATTTATAAAGCATTTTATCTCCAGGACAAGCCCATTCATAGGCGCAGATTTATAAGTAGATTATCATGCATTGAAACCACTTTGAGTGAACGTCTGCTGCAACTAATGTAGCAGAAATCAAAAGAACAAACATCTACCGCTAGTGACCCATGCAAAATACAATTGTAGCACTTGCGTGCGTATAGATAAATGGCACATGCAATAAAATGCAATGAAAATTGGTAGAATGTTAACGTGAAGTTTGTAACTATAAAAGAACCACTATACATACTTTGCCTCGAGTAGGTTGTTTCGGCTGTGGACGGCGTCCTGTAGTTGAGACTTGAGGTCTTCCACTGTCGCACGGAACTGGTCCTTTTGTTGCCCCGTTACATTGGTCAACTAAAACATGTCAGAATCGGTCAGCGAAACTATGTCAGCGCATAAACAGTTGATAAACAATAACCACCTCAGAAATTACAAGTGCTGTTAGCATTTGAATTGGTGAATTCAAGAGAGGCCCAACTCCATCAGATAAAAGTTTACAATTTTCTAATTATTATTCGGAATATGTGATTTCCACAACATGGTACATTAAATCTACACCCCTCCTTAACAGTTGAAATAACTAGCTGTATGAAGATTACAATTTGTGAAAAAAGTTAAACTAAAAAAGTGTGGAGTTGGGCCTTTTCTGAAGTCATGTTGTCAATGAAATTGTTTTTTTATCATGCTTTCAACATTTTGCACAGTTTGTGGATTCCAGTTGTATAGTTTCAAGAATCAGGCTTACTACAGAAATAATTTTATCAATATAAAATTGTCACCATCGGAAAAAGGAACATGTCACACCTTATGTGTCAACATCAAAAAGGCGTGCCTTAAAGGACTGACATGTAATAACACTTGTTTAATGAGTTCTGTGACGGGAACTTTGCCTTACCTCATGAAGCCTTTCTTGCAATTCAGCATTTTCCTTTTTCGTCACGTGTAATTGTCTCTCCACATGGGACCTGAAAACAATTAACTGGATCAACAAAGGTGCTGCGATAAGTTACAGGTTCAATGATACCTGAAGGTTGTTTTACTAAGATAAAGACCTCATTAAGAACATCTATAATTAAACAGAAAGAGTTAACATTTTCAAAATGCAAAGACTACTTCTGTGCCCCACCGGTGAAATGTCTCGGTAACACATGTAGCGTTGACAGTTTTCAGTAAAAAGGTCACTGTTTAGGAGCAATATCAATCTTAAAATCAAAATTCAGTTTAAGAGCTCATAAGAATGATAGCAAAACCTTGAATTCATGTCTAGACCAGACATGTACAGTGTG
The DNA here is from genome assembly GCA_964017155.1 of Oasisia sp. SBJ-2009. NCBI lineage: Eukaryota > Metazoa > Annelida > Polychaeta > Sabellida > Siboglinidae > Oasisia > Oasisia sp. SBJ-2009. The sequence continues at coordinate 5,007,362 of OZ024860.1, forward strand.
TCACTGCCAGTCACTTACAATCATAACTATTCGCCAGGCCTCTGTTGAGCGTCGCCTACCAAACTGTTTGCATTACATTTTAATGGTATATTTTAATGGTATATATATGACACCTGGTATCTGCTACATCAACATATCAACAATCTCTCATGCAGCCAGCTCTTGCTGAAACAATTTCACTGTTTTTCTCACAAAGAAAATAAATTGGTAGACTGAATTTTAACAAAACATAACAACAGAATGTCCGACAGCTGGATTAGTTCAGCATCCGTTTTGATGGGTTGACGCCCTAATGCTAGACAATATGGATGTGTCATCTCCATAAAGTTCAGTTATAAATCAAGTCAGCAAAGTGACATTAAAGAGAACAAAATGTTTAAAAATGGCTTTCTGGTGGCTAGGAACTGGCTGTCATTTTCCCAAGAAAATATTTCAAACTGAATATTTTTACTGCAAGACCAGAGCTGGGTTGGACTAATTATCATATTTTAAATCACAACAGATTACACAATAATAATAACAACAATGGATTTTGTACTGTGAATAAATGTGCATAAATTATGAGCAACAATAAATCCACATGATGTCGTTGATTGAGTTAATTTGGTAAAAATTATATACACGCAAACAAACATAATTACGATGCAAAAGCAAATAAAGAAGAAGCATGTATATAATAATATCGAGTATAAAACATGAAAGGACACAGAAGTACAATTATTTTTAATGTGGTCCTTAAAAAAAGATTAATAATTAATTTAAAAAAAAAAACATTAAAATACATAAATAAATAAAACAGTAATAAAATAATAAAAAATTAAATATTTTAAATACAGGTAAATTAATGTTATCAGTAAGACAATGTATCAACAAGATGACATTCGCCACTTACATTGACAGGAAGTCGATGTCTGCGCCCCGTGTACCAGGGTAACTCCCAACACGGGTAGTTCCCACGTGGGAGGTGAGGGGGATGTCAAGGTCAGAGAGGGCACTTCTCCCTGGGTTGAGGGGGCGGTAAACCCCCGTTGCATCATGGTACAACTGCCGCTGAAGTCGCTCCGTTTCCCGACTCTGGGAATCAAGCTGCAAACTGAGCACACAGAACCTTTGAGTAAATAATATTTTGACATGGCCACTATATATCTTATTTGTTGAAGGGACATTTTCCCACTCCTTTTTAAATCATGTTATATATAAACATATACTGATCACCTGGATGTTTTAATAAAGTAGCACTTTTGAATTAAATATTTAAACGTTTATATTTAAACTGCTGCTGCCACAGTGTCACTTAAAATCCAGGAATAAAGAGCTCGGATAATTCCGTGGAAGGCCCTTTGGGGACGGGGCTAACGGATGTGTTGGAATTCAATTTTGTTAGTCGGAATGGATGTTTTTGCATCAGCAAACAAGAGGCAATAAACTTGATGTATTTGAGTGAAAATGAATTCATTAACAGAAGTATTTTGTTTATCATACCTGATTAAATACAGTAAAACCTCGCCATAACGGTAGCTATCTAAAGAATGCAAGATTACCATTATGTTTAAGTTATTACAGTCAGGTTACCATTTTGGAAAGTTTCATTACTTTGACACATACGATTTGGATACACTGACTATTATATGCAATAACCAGGTTACTGTTACAGACAGACAGTGGATAGTGCCAACAAACACGAAAGTAATTCGATACTTTCAAAAGTGACCGTTATATGGACAGGTGACGGCTAAGACAGGTCTTACTGTATAACCTACATACCAAAAAATGCTTTATAGTTAATTGGAATACACTGTTTCATTTTGATATGTAAATGTTGCAATTTGAATTGACAACGTGAACCAGTCTTGTTTCTTTGCAAGGTGGAACTGGAAGTGATGTTTTGGAATTGACAAGAATTGTAACTGAAGTTGACGCGAAGGAATGCTTTAAGAAGTGGTGAGAAGTTGTTTGAAATGGACTGGTCACGGGGAGAGAATGGAACATGATAAGTTGGTAATGAGAGCAGATGCCCAGAGAGTGGAGGGATAGAGGAGGCAAGGAAAACCGAGATTGCGCTGGGAAGACTGCCTGGAGCGTGGGAGATAAATGAAAACCAGAAGCAAAAGATGGAGGGAAGAGGAGACTGTTGATAGAGAAAATAACAAAAAAGTGAGGAAAAAGGAGAAGAAGAAACAAGATGACTAACGGAACCATGGCCAACCTTGCCCCTGACAGCGACAACAGGGATTTCAAGAGAGCAACAAAACACTCACCCTAGTTCGGAGATAGTTCTCTGTTCGGCTGAGATGTCGGTGAGGGCAGACAGGGAGGTGGGAACAGGGGGACCCTCTCCAAACATTCCTCTCTGAAACCACACCCATCCACCAGATCGCACCACTTGTCTCGTCGGCCCAGCATAGCACAGTTAGTTCTTGTTAATAAGTTAATAGGCACAAATACCACGGGACTGTTTCACAATTTCAAATACTGTTCTTGTGATGTTCACGAATGTATAGTTGTAAGGGAATACAATCAAAATAAATATTAAGAATCATACATAAAATAAATAAACATTATTATAAATACCACAGAACAATCTGCCACACACACACCACACAATACCACACACACACAGACACACACAGACACACACAGACACACTCAGACACACACAGACACACACAGACACACACAGACACACACAGACACACACAGACACACACAGACACACGCGCACACTCTAACAAACTCACATAAAAAAATCTAGATATATCAATGCGGCAAAATTAACAGAACAAAATGGAAATGTGCAAAAAATATCAATTTTGTTTTTCTCACCTCTCCAGAAGACTCAATCCCACCATAGCTGCCATTTCCCAGAATGCCCAGGGAATCTGAAACATAAAAATCAATATATAAATGTAATCTTCAATTTCAGAAAACAAAAAAAGCTTGATGATAATTATGCTAAATGTTGTCTAATTTGTTCTGAAGTTACATCAACAAATGTAGAATACACTCCCTATCACTACAGTCACCTGCAATTATAGTAATTTAAAAAAAAGATTCAAGACATTATGTCATCGTAAATTTCCTCAAGCTACTCTGGGAAATTGTGGCCACTCACCACCTAGTCTCATTTCACCGACTCTCACTTGGCTGCGTAACTCTGCTGAGAAAATAGTCTGGTGTCAAATACGCTTTGCTTATGTAACCCGTTTGCTTATGGCGCCACTGGTTAGGATTAATTCACAGGTTTATGTGTACAATAATAATTGATGCTTGTAATGTACATATGCTTTCGAAACAAAGTTATAAAATATCAATACACAAACCAAAAAGTACAACATAAAACAATGAGAAGAAAAATTAACAACGAAAAATTATCACTTTGGTGTGTGACATGTTTCAGTATAATTTAAACTTGGATTAGTTTTTATAATTCAGTATTATCTGATGAAAAGGGTATCCTTATTTAACTAATTTGTTATTTCAAATTCGGCCTGAGAACCAATCAGCGTCTCTACCCTAATCTACAGTAAGGCCACTCCCCTGGTGGTAACGCTGGGTCTCACGTTATTTACTCCAAACAGCCCAATCTTGGGCTAACGCAGGAGTCACTGAGGATGGTCACTGCCAGGGTGCTTGTCGTCCTCAATGGTTCTTTTACGTCCCAAATTGAGACGGGACCGACATTAACGTGATTCTCCGATTCACGAGGGATACCCAGTCCCCAATGTTGAGAGCCAGATTTTTATATCACAACTGCCGGTACCAAGCCGCCGGCGCGCAGGCGGATGTGGTAACCACTACACCACCCGCTCTCTCTCTCTTGGGAGAGCATTACTTCCCCAGGCGGACGTGAGGGACTGAAAGATGCTGCCCCCAATGCTACTCACCACTGAGCATGTCGGTGGCAGCGACCAGTTTGCTGCCTTCTATCTCCAGCTGCTTGATCTGGGCCGCGAACTGTTGACTGGACGTCTTCCTCAGGTCTGTGTCACTGGCTGCAAACATCATACCTTCTGACGCTGATGTGCTCTCTGCTGACGCTGTCAAACAGGTAATGGTAAGTTTTTATAAATACTATAGCGCCTGTCTTTTTCACAAGTAAAGTCCATTTTTTTAATTTGCCTGTGTATGAAGAGTGGTAGGACAAGTACACATTTTAGGAGCCAAAAATGCTTGTTTAATCTAGGTTGTCAATTATTATTTTAAAATGGGTGTTACACTTGTGAATATGTATGTATGGATTATTATGGATTTCTGGACTTGTATAGTATTTGTTTACCCGTCTTGACTGCACGGCTTTATGCAGGATAATATTTTTGTCAGTCACACATTTATTTGTTGGACACCTGGATGTTAACTTGTTCACTCATACATACAAGCCCACTGAGATGTGTTTCATGACATGAAGTGAAGTTCACACACACACACACACACACACACACACACACACACACACACACACACACACACACACACACACACATGTGACACCCATTTTCGAGGAATAACTGACGATATCTGATTTTTGAAAACCTATTTTTGCACCTTCATTTTTTACCCGTCCAGTGACACCCGTTCACAACGATGTTTTACCTGTCCAAATGACAGGTGGATGGGTCTCTGCATAAAGAAAGCTATGCTTGACTGACGTGTATGTGTGCACGTTCATATGCAAGTGTCTTCTGGGACAAGTGTTATCTTGCCTGAAGGCATAGTGACAGAAGAAATGAAATGGTCTGATGGTAGTGTTATTATGTGTCAAAGGGAGGGTGCCAGCTCCTCTTCCCAGAATCAGTAATTTGTAATGGGAAGTCTGCAGCCTAGAACGTGAGAATGTTATAATTATATCACAGGGTATTGCGGTTAACTCTGCTTGCCTCAGAATTAGTGCCAATCAATTCTGTTTTGAAACTGGAAGTTTTGTTTATCATTTAAGCATGTTGCAGGCTGAATCTTTCAAATTGCGAACACTGCTCTGGCATTAAATGTTCAACATGCATGTTGTAGTCATAATTAAGAACATAACTTTAAATAAAAAAATAAAACCTAGGAGCCGACATCCTCACTTTAAGATCAAAGTTATAGCAATGGTGATGCCTATTGATAACATTACATATCACACCTGCTACAGACGCCATCTGTCGCTGCTCATTTATTTCAGCCTTTCAGTTGCAATTGTCTGCAATAATAGAGCACTTACATAAAATGGTACTACAGTGTATACCATGTTTAAATAATAATAACAATAATTTAGCTATTAAACGTTAAATCCTGCTTACTGGACTGTTGTTCTGTTCAGTAACGCTAAAATACCAATACACTCATATAAATAATTCAATGACAAAAGTGGCACAGCAAATAATATTAAGAAACAAAATTATGAGACAATTCATAAAGACTATAAAGACCCTAAAACGAACACTGATCCTGTGTTTGTATTTTTATTTTCACACATTTATCTTTGCTCCAGCACCATCTTGTGCCTTTCACAACCACATAAAAGGCAGCAGATGGCACTGGAAAGAGACAACATATATCACTGATGCAATTTAGACATGTGAAATTCAAGCCGAAACAGGAGATTAAATTATGTGAATTTGTGTTCAATATCCGACATGTTTCGAATAAAATATATATATGTTGCATGCCTTGTGAGCAATTACTGTGGCATTGGCTTGTAGACTCAGAGGTTTTCAAGGCAGATTTTTGTGCGATCTGCCACTTACTAACTTTTTGCTAAGTGCATTGCCTAAGTTTTAAAATCCGTAACATTTTATATACACCTTTTTAACATATCAACTATTTTCTTTTTAAAACAAGATACTGCACCCCAAACACCTTTTTAACATATCAACTATTTTCTTTTTAAGACAAGATACTCCACCCCAAGCTTTGTTGGACTTTTAACGCCTGTGGGCCCGGCCAGTATCTGGAAGAATTAATTAAGCATAGCCCCATAGGCATAGCCGGCCTTAAGTTCAGGCCGGCTACCCATATTTTACATGTTAAAAAGAGCGATTTTTAGGTCGGAGTTGGTACAGATACCACAAAAAGTGCTTTCTGTTGAGACCTTGAAGAAGCTTTGGGTTCGTACACACCCTGCAAACACAATGAACATCTAACAGAAGGTAGCGGTAATATGCCCGTATGCACCGGACGGAATCGTTGATGGCGTAGCGTAGGCAGGTAAACAAACTCAGACATGTTCGCTAGCCAAGACGACGGCTGAACAAAGTTAGTAATATACGCAATTATCGTTATTGGTTTTATTCAATTCGTGTGCTATACATATCTTTTAATATACAATGTACCGACCATCTGTTTCAGACGCATCAAGGGTTGTTTTTCCAGCGCTACGATAAGAGATTTAAGTTTGTTTTGTTTTGTTTGAACTACCGCGTAACGGGAGACGGAAATGTCACTGTCGCATGCGTAGTTGATCATTAGCTGTTCCCTTAAATTCTACTAGACAACTGTGGGATTTTCATCAATTGCTTCAGCTCTAAGCAAATGTTATATTTGCTTTACCAGCATGTATAGCCAGACAAATGTAACCATAATATTGATGTTTCGAATTGTATGTAGTTATGCTTAATGATGTATACGGCCCGCAGCGTTCTAACTTGCTGAGACGCGTCGCTGTTGATGGCGGGATTAGAAGAATTATTATCACAAACTCATATATAGATGAAAGTATCCGATTAGTTGCAACATTATTGTGTACATCAGCCGTTATTCAAAACCTAGGTGCAAATAAGGAACATGAGAGCATCCCTGACCATACATTTCACTACAACAAATTATGTAGAATTATAGGTCGAATACTTGTTGCTAATGATTCTAATTCCACTATTTTGTAACAACAAAACACATCGCAGAATGGTCGATCACATGGCTGGACTCAAACCTTCAGTCTGTTGAAATCAACTGTTTGGTTTTGACGTCGACATGAGAGACAGGAAAAGTTATCCTCAGTGTTACGGTGGCGACCTCAGTGCGGTCAAGCGTGAAATTAAGGAGGAGATGATAGATCCAAATTAAGATACTATCGACCACCATCGGCTGTGAGCGAAGGTTACTTAGACCAAGTGAGTATGGAAGTAGACAATTTAGATCCAATAGAGGTGTCTTTATATTATTATAATCGGAGATGATTTTTAACATGCCCAGGCATCGCCTGGACGTCGATCCGGATTGAAAAATGGGGGGACCAGCTAATATATATATATATATATATATATATATATATATATATATATATATATATATATATATATATATACATATCCGGTAGTACATATGTGAGGATCTCCGGTAGTACATATAATAATGGTAATTTCTATAGCGCCGGTATCCGCCACGTAGTGGCGCTCGTGGCGCTATGTGAGGGTCTCCGGTAGTACATATGTGAAGATATCCAGTAGTACAGATGTGAGGGTCTCCGGTAGTACAGATGTGAAGGTCTCCGGTAGTACAGATGTGAGGGTATCCGGTAGTACATATGTGAGGATCTCCGGTAGTACAGATGTGAGGATCTCCGGTAGTAGAGATGTGACGATCTCCGGTAGTACATATGTGAGGGTCTCCGATAGTACATATGTGAGGGTCTCCGGTAGTACAGATGTGAGGGTCTCCGATAGTACATATGTAAGGGTCTCCGGTAGTACATATGTAAGGGTCTCCGGTAGTACAGATGTGAAGGTATCCGGTAGTACAGATGTAAGGGTCTCCGATAGTACATATGTGAGGGTTTCTGGTAGTACAGTTGTGAGGGTCTCCGATAGTACAGATGTAAGGGTCTCCGGTAGTACAGATGTGAAGGTATCCGGTAGTACAGATGTAAGGGTCTCCGATAGTACATATGTGAGGGTCTCTGGTAGTTCCACAGAGTTAGATCATTAATCATTCCCCTATAGACTAGAGTGATAAGCTGGCCCGCTGCATTGAAGCCCGCTGTGGACCACTGGCGATAATTCACATAGCACGGCAGAAAGTGCCGTACTCACTGGCAGGATATAGAATAGAACTGGGGTAGGGATCTAAATATTGGTCACTGTGGTTCCTCGGCTATGTGAATAATGATCCAGTGGGATGGGTTGTAGCCTCCAGCTTATATAGTCATTAGGGGAAGGGTTGTGAGCTGGAAATGAGTTTAACCTGAGGTCAATATCCCAGATGGCTACTCTGTCTCTGGCCAGTTCGGTGGTTGACACTGATGTGAACAACGTTAAACCATTTGGGGACATGCGGGCTACAACAGTCATTGTGAACTAGCAAGTATGGTTATTTCTCGTGTAGCGTACAACTGTTCCAACAGACAGAAAACAGGATCCAGAGTCTCTTTCCACAGGTGAGAATCTCAATTATACAATATATAGCTTAGGTCAACATATTTATGTTCCACTGCCATTAATTTAGGAAATGAATAGTTTTAAGACATTACAATCATATGAAAATTGATCAACAATAATACATGTTGGATGAATTATCAGGTATGTACCAAACCGATTTTTAATAGTATTATAGTGTATAGTGTGAGTGACATATTTTATATTAATCTAATAGCCTAATTATAATATGGTACTATTTTATGACTACTAATTATTGATAATGGGTACTGCCTTCTGCCGATTCCCAGATGAAAAGAAAAAACCTGAATGCCGAGCAAAGTGAAAGGGAAACTGTGGTCATTTTAAGGAAACCTGTTACCAGGACATCTCTGCTGTTTTTTGTAGTTTGTCTAATTTAATTTATTTATTGTTATTACTATTGACACTATCTTAATATTACTACTTTTCTACCTTTCCTACTACTGTTGTTGTTTGTAATGTTGGCAGCTCTGTTTTGTTGTTGTTTTCCCTATTCTCTCATCCACTTTGCATGGTCTGTTTTTTAATCTGTAAAATTGTAATTAATTATATAGGTGTGGGTGTTCTCTCCAATGTTTTTGAAGGACGGACTTCAGTTGGTTGATTTTTAAATTTAAATGACATTTTTTGTAAAACACCACAACAATTGTGGATCTGGTAGAACAACAAATTAAATAGTACTAAGCTGTACTCACCCCTCACACAGCGATACACTGTATACTAAGTATAAGCCTGTTGATTTGTTTCATACTGGCATATCAGAGAGGCAACTGATTGAACACATTGTACACAATTAAACAACACTGGCTAACTGATGTCAGTAAATAAATAACGTGATAATTATGTAGAAAACTTGGTGCAGTCCTATGTATATACAGGCACTGCAGTGGCCTTTCTGCCGTGCTGTAGCCTGGCTGTCACGGGGCGTGTTGACTTCAAAGTATCATGTGTCAACTGATAGTGGCCAAGCAATCTTGTTCTAGTGGGGTGTTCTATTTATATCTATGGGTAGTACAGATGTAAGGGTCTCCGGTAGTACAGATGTGACAGTCTCCGGTAGTATAGATGTGAGGATCTCTGGTAGTACAGATGTGAGGATCTCTGGTAGTACTGATGTGAGGATCTCTGGTAGTATAGATGTGAGGATCTCTGGTAGTACAGATGTGAGGATATCTGGTAGTACAGATGTGAGGATCTCTGGTAGTACTGATGTGAGGGTCTCCGGTAGTACAGATGTAAGGGTCTCCGGCAGTACAGATGTGAGGGTATTTGGTAGTACACATGTGAGGGTCAGGCCATTTACAAAACATGTACATATTTTCTCCCCAGTTTATCCATCAGCCTGCTCTCTGCATTCTCCTTCGATCTTCCCACGCCTCACCTTGCACTGTTTCGTCGCCTCAACTGTCGGATTCCTCTCTCCGTTGTTCTTGTCGTTTGATCAGAGATATGAGGCGTTATACTTTCCATGTACCAACATTTTCTGTCAATAAAGTTATTTCAGTCAACTTCTGTTTGCATGTTTTATTTAGTATAACGCTATTGTAAAGCTGATTTTTGTGTGCAAAAAAGCACAACTCACGATAACGCGTGCTACTCCGTATTATTCCAAAAGAGCGATTTCATCTGATGGTCAGTAATGTTTCAACATGAATGTTCCACATGCGGGCTATGCACCTTGGCGACGTCGAGACGCCAACACAAGGACAGTCAGATAACGAGCTTTATAAAAACGTTTTTGGAAAACTGATTGTAATACTCCAAAGTGAACAAAAAATGTGGACAAGTTCTGCTCTGTGTATGCATTTTCAGCAGTGCCTAAAAATATGTGGTTATTTCTTAATAAAATATGCTAGTTTAAATTTATTAGCACATAACATGAACATGCTCTAGGCAATACATTCCATAGAAAGAGTTGCGATAGTCTCTTTACCTCTGTAATTATCACAGCATCTCCGTCACGTGACATGTCTTAGGAGGGTGGGTGGCATCGATCCTGTCCAATTTAATTTGATTACTGGAATGTTTTAAATTTACAAAGCCCCAACGCGAGACTACGACAGGAGCTGAACTTGTCCCCTGTTATCGACATTCTGACTTCTCGTCACGTGCAGACATCGACTGATGCCGGACGACGTCGGAAACAATGGTTGTAGAAGTAGCGGACGTTCCTCGTGAGGATGCCGAGGTCCCTGCGGAGGTTCGTGAGGTCGAGGAGGACGACGGTGGCGACGTGACACAGCACGAGAATGAGGGCGACTGAACCGATCGCCTCAGCCCCGGGCGCCTCCACCGCGACCGCGGCCACGCCTGTCTGCAAGACACCGGCAGAGGACATTAATAATAATAATAATGTTTATTTGTAAAGCGCCGTATACCCGGAAAACATTCCCACTCAGAGGCGCATAAAATATATTGTAACACATACATATTTAAAATATTGATAATCAGCTTAGACTTGCACGTAAAGACGAAATGTTAAATGATAATAAATATAGAATTAAATAAAGCTTCTAAAAATCCTAGTTCATGAGTTAAATTTATCAGCAATAAATAGCTAAACTACAATGATAAATAAATAATAACATATATTAATAACTTAATAATAAAGTAAGTACAACAAATTGCAAAACTATAGTTACAGTTAAAATAAATTCATTATAAAATACCCTACAAAAAGTTTACAAATGCGGCCTGAAAAGAGTCTATTAGGCGCAGGCTGTCAGGTGGATCGTTTCACAGGCGCGGAGCCGTCACTGAAAAGCCACGCCGACCATAGCGTTCTAAATTGTGGCGTGATACTCTCAGGCGACGGCTTCTGTTCACAATCGACCAGACAACAGTGCTGATGTATTATTAACTTGTTTATTATTTTCTAATAGTGTTAGCCAAAGTCAAACGATTCATTGAAATGATACAACTGACACTGTCACGTGCCCCAAACAAGCCATACATAACATCTCTATTCTAAATGTTCAGTCATCAGGCACTCGAAGGTGCACGTACAAACACCAGGTCCTCACTGAGACCCACCTGCTTCTTCTTCATCACATCAACGGGAACGTAAGACGACTTTCTGTGACCGAGTGTGGTTGATGCAGCGGTAATGACGTTCGCTGTTGTAGAAAGCGTGGTGATTGTCGTTGTCGTTGTTGTTGTGGTTGTCGTTGTTGTAAGTACGATAGAGGTACGTCGACCCGGTGTCGCCGTTGTCGTAGAAGACGAAAGAGCTGTTGTAGACAACGTTGTCGACTCGGTCGGCGGAACTGTCGTGGTAGCCGTAGTTGGTGGACTGGGTGTAGCTGTCGACCACACGCATCCGTATAATATATCAGAATTTGTATTCTATGTATGCGTTTTATGTTTCATGTTTAACAATCATAATTATCACCGTTAGTAAGAAAAATGGCATATTTGTTACGAATAGAACACACAACCTGTGCATGTTGGCGTGTCTCCGACCCAGTTTCCGTTGCCGTCGCACAACAACATGGCGCCACCCGCTGCTGCTGCAGCCATCTCGTAGCCGGGGTCACAGGTGAAGACAACCTCGCTCTGGTACGTGAATTTCTCAGTCGGTGAGTAGGCGGCGTTGGCGACATCTGGTGGATCCGGACAGGAAACTACTGCAAGTCACAACCGTAGATGCCTTCGTAACGTTTGGGTAAGAGTTATGTTTGTATACACACGCACGCATACGTACCGCACGAAAGCGCGCGCCGACGCGCGTACATACATACACACACACACACACACACACACACACACACACACACACGCACACTCACTCATTCAGTCACTGACTGTTTTCTATCTGATCCCTCCGTCCTTGCCTCCCTTCCCTTCCTTCCTTCCTTCCTTCCTTCCTCCCTCCCTCCCTCCCTCCCTCCCTCACCTCCTTCCTCCCTCCCTCCCGCATACTAGGTATACGCGTTTTGCCAAATCTTTACCCGGCGGAATCTGGGCACATCAGACAGGAACAGGAATTTGGGTCGCAGCCAAAATGTTATGGACCACAGAAATGGCAGCAACAAAGCATAACGCACCAACGCAGACAGGCCGACGTCCTTTGTATGCGCTGGGGATCCATTTTCCATCCTGCGCGCATCTCGCCTGTCCTCGTGCAGTCGACACAGTCGCTTCATAGCCCAGGTTGCAACTGTAGCTGCCTGTATCGGGAAACAGCGCGCCGCTCGTCGTGAACTCCGCGTGGTTCAGTATTGTCCAGTAGGTAGCGTTGCATTCGATCGAGCCTGTCAGATGCAAAAGGTCAACATTTCGCGCTCCTCTGTGTACTGTGGTCCAAATGATCATTAACAATATTCGTCGCAGCTATCCCATATATGGGCATGCATAATCCGGCATACATTTGCGAAAACGAGGCTATATTATGCAAATAATAGGGCGTGGTTCCATAGAGTCAAGAGAAATATGAGTACTCGTGAATAATTCTGAGTCTGTTTGAACCGCATAGATCGGTAGAGCGGACGGACGGACGGACGGACGGACGGACGGACGGACGGACGGACGGACGGACGGACGGACGGACGGACGGACGGACGGACGGACGGACGGACGGACGGACGGACGGACGGACGGACGGACGGACGGACGGACGGACGGACGGACGGACGGACGGACGGACGGACGGACGGACGGACGGACGGACGGACGGACGGACGGACGGACGGACGAAATACTGGCGGTCTGACGAAAACGGAGGGATGCACGCACGGATAGATCGTACCTAGTCTGAGAGAGCACGTGTAGTTGCAGTCAGTCGCCATCAGCCACGGGTCCGTCTCACACTCACCCCGCTGAGCTCGGCCCAGACAGTTGCACGCCACGTCCCACGGCTCACTGGCGTTCACTGCAGTCACCACACATGTATGTTCACTGCAGTCACACAACACGTGTAAGTTCACTGACGTCAGTCACACAACACGTGTAAGTCCACTGCAGTCTCACGACACATGTAAGTTCACTGCAGTCTCACGACACATGTAAGTTCACTGCAATCACACGACACATGTAAGTTCACTGCAGTCTCACGACACATGTAAGTTCACTGCAATCACACGACACATGTACGTTCACTGCAGTCTCACGACACATGTAAGTTCACTGCAATCACACGACACATGTAAGGTATCTGCCATCACACGACATATGTAAGTATATATATATATATATATATATATATATATATATATATATATATATATATATATATATATATAATGTACGTAAGTATGTGTATACAAAGCATCCAAAAACATTTTCATAGATCGAGCACTATACAGAAACATTTATGTTTATTATTGTTATTATTATTATTATTATTATAACTATACTAACCAATACGTCAATAAGTTAATTGGCAAGAAAACCTCACTAAATAGAAATACATTGTCCAGCTTTCAAGACATCGCGGAGAACATGACACGTGCTTTTGATCGGATCAGTAAACGCTACCAATGTGTAGTTCCTAGGGATCCGTGTTCACACGACAGTTGAGATTTAACTGCGATGACAAGGATGACGTCACCTGCGCACTGGCACGACGAATTGCACGAGAGGGAACATTGGCCAACCATGTAGATCGGATTGAAGATGCACTCTCCTAAATTCGCCCACCCCTGGCAATACTTAACGTTGTCTTCGCATTCTGAAACAACAAGCCAGTTATTCATCAGGTATCCAATCAAGCTCCGTACGTATATAAATAAATAAATATACATATAATTATATATATAATTATATATATATATATATATATATATATATATATATATATATATATATATCCGTTTTAAACTTCACAAGACGTTATTGTCCGTTTTAAACTTCACGTTATATATATATATATATATATATATATATATATATATATATATATGGTGGCACCATCGTTGCAGAAGAAAGTTATTAACAATACATGCGCTGTAGCATAGGGTAGTTTTTTGAGAAAAATTTCGATATTTTACTTTTATTGACATAATCGTCCCGTGTGGGAAGATGAGCCTTAGAGACAATAAACCACTTGACGGGTGCAAGTTAAAATGAATGCTATTGTCAGATCACCTCAATATAATCAAAATACTATCATACGTGCTGAGTTTCAGGTTGTGACGTCCGGTATTAAGACGTTTATTGACATAATCGTGTAGTTGTAAATCTGTCTTGGTAAGATATAATTTGTGTCTTCTTAATTAAGGTAGAACAGTTCATGTGAACTGTGTGTATACGTGGGAGATAATATGTGATCTTGCTATGCTAGTTCAACTGCTATGTTACTTGTTTTCAGAGGTTGTATGCCATACGTAATGATTAGCTGATTAAAAAGAACTGAAATAAATTGAATTTATATAGAATTTATGGAGAAACTGTAAATGATGATGATTATTATTATTAAAAAAATTAAACTTATGTTACAGATACAGTATAGAACAAGGATTAGTTAATCAATACACAAAAACATACTATTTTCCTATGAGATGTTTTGCTTCGTGAATAGAAAACATGAGCGTCTCTACCAGTTTTAGAGTCAAGCAATTATAAAAAGGTAATTGTAACTGCATTTGTATTCAGGTAATATGATAAATCTTACTTTCCAAAATACGAAATACAATTCAAGTGCATTGCATGTGAAGGTTTACTATATGACTTTAATATTTTGAAATCAAAATGATACGTATCTGCTTTGCTGCTTTTCCCGTGTATAAGCGAAATGTCCATCGTGAACTATAATTAATATTAGGGTCTACATTATACTTTGAAAATAACAACATTCTTCAGCTTGACCTCACGTACCTGTCCGCAAATCAAATGAAATTTATGGTAGCTATTTACAATACATAGGAAATCTAATGACGGCAAATAACATAACATAATGTAAAGAGAACAATTATATAATGTTATATTCCCCCTGTCCTGTGAACTGTACGTGATTAAATGTAGTTCACACCCCAACTAATCTGTCACGAGTTAATGTTTTTTTTACAAAGTCGTTATCGCTAACACTGTACTGCATGCAATGAATGGCTCAAGAATGACTACTGAATGACTAAGAATGATTAAGAACTACTATTCTGTGTAGCCACGTTACCTGCCAGCGTCGTGCTCATCAAAGTGTAGGCGACGATAATAAGATGAAACATGATTATACCGGAAGTTGATCGTGTTTCGGCGTTTTCACATATCTGACGACATCCGGGGTGGTGACCTTTGATAGTCCGGCAGTCAAGATAGTTCCAAGCAAAGATCAAACCTTTGCGCTTTGCTACTATCCAGTGTACATCTGCGACGAATAGAGAATATCAGTGACAAGCCAATGGCTTCAATAGGCCTATTTCAAAATTAGCACAAACCTGCACATTGTATTAACATTAAATAATTTCACGTCACGACCACTGGCCTCTACTTTTAAACATTAAATAATAATTTTAGACACTTGTATTCAAATGGAAAACGACAACTACATAGCTCGCCCTAACATTCGACGCTAGCACCTGAAACATTGACACAGAGCTATCACGTGATGTTATTTCATGCCATAGCCGCTCACGGATTGTGCAAACATTAGTATTGAGTAAAGTAAACGATCGCAATCGATGGTGTATTTGTAAACAGGTCGACGTTTGGAACTCGAATTAATGGTGCTTTTAGAAGTGCCGCTAATGCATCAATTAAACGCTGAATGGAAAACCAATAGGATCTGCATAGATGTAACATTGGGCACGGGAGGTCGGTATGTGTTGCCAGAACACTGGCTTTGGATTAAAGTGAGACTGACCGTTTCTGTACCCGCAATACGCCAGTGTAGTAATGTATAACAGAAGATCTAGTAGAACACTGGAACACATTTTGAACATGAGAAGGTATTGCGCTCAACTCAGCCCAACTCGAAAAATATGCCAATAGGCCCTAGATGTTTTGAAACTGGAAGTTTTACTTAACATTTAACACAAGCGGCGGGGTCGACACTTAAAAATTGACTATAATATTATGGTTGTGCGCTTGCTAAATCTATTCATACTATTGAGCCATAGTATTGAACAATCTACAACATGACGCGTTTTATTTCATATTTTCACAGACCTTGTTACCTTACTTAGTTGTATTCAGACACTTCAATCTGACAGTTTGATATACAGACATAGACAGAAACGTTAGATTAACATAAATGACGCACAAACGTTGTACTGTGACGTGAGCAAACTGTAACGTATTCGACATGCTATGTATACAATAGGGCGTGCAAGTCTCGCGCGTGAAAACGAGGCTGTGGGCAGTTGAGGGCAGACAGTCCATATTCTCCATGTTAACATATAGGACTTCGCTTTGTTTTTGGTTGTAATAATCGAACTGTTCCAGTATAACTATTTCAGTTACACTGTCCGAAGGATTATTACAAGCAGAAGCAGTGGAACACTTTGCCGGTGACAATGCTCACGGAAATCATGAATTTTAATCGATTATTGTGGTGGTTGCCATGGCATCGCCGACTTGTACTTGTGTTTGGCGATCTTGACTAATAATGAAGAGTGCCATTTTTCGCGCCGTATACATGTGTTATGATTATGTCCATTTAGACAACTTGTCAGATATAAGTGCTTATCGAAAACGCAACGTACAACAATGTAAAATGCAAACCCCGTAAAAGACACATACGGTCCAAAACGGTGTCTATTATCAGCTCTACGCAAATCGCTATATGTCTATGATAATGTAGTAAACTCAATATTAAATCGGATATTAAGGATAAGAAAGGTATAACCATAGATATAAATACAACATAGCAGTAGAAAGCAGTCTATAGGGTAAAGATTACTGATCTAACTGTGTGGGTATAACACAAGATATATATGACCTGTCCCCAATCAGCTCCAGTCGCGCGGAGTCTCGTCATGTATTGTGATCCACTTACAGGCCCTATCTTCTTCTGCTTCTACCAGAAACTGGCCACATTCAACAGGCTCAATGCTATTGCCTGGGGGTAGCGCAAAAGAAGGAAAGAATTAATTAAGGGTGAGAATATGTGCATTGAAGTTTAGAAAGAAAAGAATGCTTAATCAAAAAACTAGCTCAGTAGGCCCGTGTGGGAAGATGAACCTTAGAGACAATAAACCACTTGACGGGTGCAATTTAAAATGAATGCTATTGTCAGATCACCTCAATATAATCAAAATACTATCATACGTGCTGAGTTTCAGGTTGTGACGTCCGGTATTAAGACGTAGATATTTATATATTTACGTGCACCTTGCTTTGAAGCAATCGGATACCAATAACCAGGTTTGACTGCTAGGATTTGTGTGGTCTTGGGTGAGGTACACTATTCACAAGGAACCGTGTCTGTGTCGGTTAGCCCCTCACATTTGTTGCTTGCAAATAAGAATATTAACAAAGCTGGCTTTATTATAATATATGTATGATATAATTTTACTTTCATTGAGGTGATCTCCCCATAGGAAAAATAACTGGTCCCACAAGAGCGTTCTGGGAAAGTCAGCTGTGCTCAGTGTTACCAACTCCGTGGTTTTCCCGCGGAATTGGGCTTGTCTTAGACCTGTTCCGCGGGAAGAAATCAGCAGTTGCAGGTTGCGTTGTTTTGGGCTTCTTTTTGTGCACATGCAGTTATTTTGGGGCTAGTTTCAAAAGTGGAGGTTTTTACGTCACGTGTTGGATTACGCGCCGTCATATCATGTCTCATAATGAATACTGCGAACTACCAGATGAAAGCCTCCTAATATTTTTGAATATAAATAAGGGTAAAAATCATTTTCGCGCGCCAGGGGTAGCTGCTGCTGATTGCGTCAACACCAGCTTTTCTCTTCGTAGTGTCTCAGATGCTGCCGCGGTTCAACCATCCAGCTGCAATAGCTTATGATATGCATGAAGCCCGGTGGGTTGTGATGACGGAGGATGGATAAAACGCAATTAACCCCGGTATTACCATTTGTCGTTGCCATATAGCTCGTTTCCCCCCCCCAAAAAACAGATTACATAATTTCCAATTAAGTGCATGCAGCACAACATTATTAATATATAAACTTGTAAAACATAGAAATTGTATTCAAGTGCAGTACATTATTATACAATCAAACATTCACTAATTTTCATTTGGAAATAGTGCTCAAGTCTAGTTACATACACATACATACACATAGTTCTGAGCTAAGCATTATAAGCATACAGCACACATTTTGCAGGGGACTTACCAGATAAAATAATATACAACTCTTTATCATTCTCAAACTCATCCACAAAGTGAATTATTGTTACCGCAAGTAATTAGCCATCGATACATGTACATTTATGTTTTGGCAAGACCAAACAGTATCTGTGAAATAAAACCTGCATTGATTATAGAATATTATTGTGCAAGCGTCTGATGACTAAACTGATACAGAGTGGCAGGAATATACAATATGGTAACAGAAAAGAAATTGTCGAGGATGTCAGAGTATAACAGAAACACCAGATACACCAGAACACGAGATTAACATATGGACAAGGAGATTCGTACAACAGAAAACTTCAATCTCGTAGATACATCAGGCCAGGACTGTTTGCCATGCACACCTAACCATGGCAGGTCCCCTACGCAAAGTGTGAAGTTAGCCGAGTCGAACTTGCAATAAACTTCACCAGTCGCTAGATCATGAATGCATCAACTCCTTGAGTTGAGAAACGGGTCGAATAAAATTGCATTTATGTCCTCACGTGTTTCGCCATTGTTGCTATTAAACAGATGGTATGCTCAATGCAGACAAAATACAATCTAACGTAGAACACAACACTTCCCATCGTTTTAGCGACTTCGCGATTCGACCCACGGACCTAGATTTCGCGCGATGACCTTTCTGACTCGCCAAGTTTCAAGAAGAGCAGTTTCATGAGGCCAATTTAGCATTCGCGCCAGTAGCATTGACCCCCTTACGTCGCGGTGGGGAATCCCTGTATTTGTGATGTGTCTGAGCATCCTTTTTTCTTTCTAGCTGTGCCTTTGTCGTTCGTATAGCAAATGGGAAGCTATGATGAATGTAAAGGATATCCAGTGCATACATTACAAATAATAATGTTGAGAGTGGGCGTGTTGGGAGCATACCGTTCATTTTCAACTTCGGGAGCATACCGTAAATATTTCAACCACCGTAAAGTTACGCCTACTAAATACATGGTGCAGCTAAGTGCAACTATGGAGCAGACTCGTGAAACGCAACTAGTCTAATTTGACGACGCCTTAGGCTTACGACGGGTTATCGCCCGCTACGACGTCGTAAGTAGCCGCTATGAAACTGGCCCCTGAGCTCCGTAAAATATAACAAGAGAGACTTTGTGTTGTTTGACTCTTCTGAAAGAATTCCAACAGTTACGTGGAAACAGTAAGACGTCGTTATTATAATTATGTCTGTTCTATCGTACGAATTGACCCGACTGGCAAATATAATATTGAACACAGTAATTTATTTATCGTATTCTTCAATTATGAAATTATGGTGATTTCAATAATTGTATTCTATTCGTAACTACGTTCAGACAGACGCTGTAAGTCGGGCAAGATAAAAGTGCGATTGTCTCATCCAAATTGCACGGGTCTCCGCGGATGAGGCCTTCACATACTGCTGCCGACAACTAACGTAGACAGCAGTAGTTTTCCTTTTGAGACCACATTTGTTGAAAGGCAATGACTTCAAGGACATGCGATTTGTATAATGCGCGTGCGTGCGTGCGTGCGTGCGTGCGTGCGTGCGTGTGTGTGTGTGAGTGTGTGTTTTGGTATGTATGTGTGTGTTTTGGTATGCATGCATGTGTCTCTTCCACTATGTCAGGTTTGTTATGTATTTTGACCATGGACTAATATGCACACAAGTCCGTGGACTGACAGAATGATGGCGTGTCATTCCCTAACCCACTGGACCTTGCTCCCAGCGCCAGGCTTTCAATTAATTCATTGCGAGTGACTGATTACACTCTCCTAAATTAACATCGGCAGTTGAGCTTCCGTTGCGGCACTGAGCAGACGTGGTGAAACGTGCGAGCTGTACAGGTCAAACAAACGAGCCGGGGTGTCGCGCAAAGAAAGGACGCGTACAAGAGCTAGCACGGTACATCGGGAGGCGGGTTCGGAGGAGAAGTAAGTCTAGTAACATAACTATGTAACAGGGGACTGGTAATCCGTGGAGATAAAGAAGGAATTAGAAACAGGGTTAATGGTCGACACGCCATGTGTGTGTGTGTGTGTGTGTGTGTGTGCGTGCGTGCGTGCGTGCGTGTGCGTGCGTGTATGTGTGCGGTGCGTGCGTGCGTGCGTGCGTGCGTGTGTGTGTGTGTGTGTGTGTGTGTGTGTGTGTGTGTGTGTGTGTGTGGGTGTGTGTGTGTGTGTGTGTGTGTGTTATAACTTTGATATACATTTGGATAGTCATCACGATAACGGGGGTCAAAATGTGGTCAAATACACAAATACACAAAAGTAAATGTTTAGAAGACGAGATTTAAAGCAAATAAAACCACTGTATTAGCTCAAGTCGGTTTTCCAAGTGTACACACAGTTTATAATTGTACGTAGCATTTGACAATGTTAAGACATTCACAAAATAAATTCTATTAGAACCATTATGTATGTATTCCCGCGGTAAGATGATATTTGCATAGATCGCATCACAAATTTAGCTTTCGATGCAACAGAGAATGTCTACAAGGTTAGCTTTTGGGCCGAAACGAGCATCAGAAGTTGTGCGATATCCCGATGTAATATAAACACAATTTTTATACAACGAAGCACTGTTTGTAAATATATTAATTTGTTTATTAATAATTTATTCGCAAAAAAAAAAAAAAAATTATACAACGAAGCACTGTTTGTAAATATATTTTTTTTTTATTAATAATTTATTCGCTAAAAAATAATATATCATAATTGTGCATTTCATTTTGACGTGTATAAATAATACTATTAATACTATAAACATATTAAAATATTTACAAAGAGTGCATCCTTGCGTAGTACTCATTTAGTTTATATTACTTTGCGC
>OZ024860.1:5033767-5038767 GCA_964017155.1 Oasisia sp. SBJ-2009
CGGTAGGACGCGATGGTTTATCGAGTAACATAAAAATCAATGTTAGTCTGTTAATTGTGAGATGACTTCTTCAGTCACAGTCAATCGAAGTCTCTTGCAATAAACTATACTTTGTAATGTCGCTAAAATATCATGTGTGTTGTTCGCGTTATGTTGCAAACGTGCACGCGCGCGCATTTCATCAATCGGTATGTGTGAGTTTGTGTTAACACTCTGTGTATTTATACTTTGCAGATCTACGGTGGTGTCAGCTACGCACAATATGGCAGCAGCGCTGACGTCATTCCTGTTGGTCCTACTCACCTTGTTGTGCAGCCATGTTAATGGAGACACCGTACCTCGTCCACGCTGTCCGATCGTGTGTGAATGTGAGAGAAGTCGCGTAGAATGCAACTACAGAGACATCACAGAAATTCCACTACTACCTATCAACACGGAGAGTATTACAATGATAGGAAACAACATCACACGCATACGCGCAAGGTAATTTTCGGAAGTTCCTAACGTGACGGAAATATACTTAGAAGATAACAAGATACGATCAATTGATGCGAGAGCTTTTGAGGGACTGGGTTTGCTAAGAAATCTGACTTTGTGTGAGAATTTGGCGTCATTCGAAAGTGGAGTATTTCGCTTCATTTTAAACCTGACGTTTCTAGAAATGCGCATAACACAGATACACGTTCCGCAAAGAGAGATATGTAGGTTAAAACAACTGCAACAGTTAACACTAGGAGGGTTCCGGTTCACGTCTGTGAGATGCAAGCGCTGTTTTGAAGACCTTACACAACTGAGGGTTTTGAAATTAAGTAATATGAAACAAAATGATGCAACTCGTGAAACATTTCACGTCTGTGAGATGCAAGCGCTGTTTTGAAGACCTTACACAACTGAGGGTTTTGAAATTAAGTAATATGAAACAAAATGATGCAACTCGTGAAACATTTCGACCGTTCGGTTTTCTTTGACAAAACTTTACATCAACGATTGCGGGCTTCGTAGTCTGGATGCTGATACATTCAAATACTTTACAAAATTAACTCTGCTGAGTCTGAGGAACAACTCTATAACTGATCTGCCGGAAACAATATTTACGTCATTAACCAGATTGACAACTCTTGATATTTCCGAAAATGAACTGACGGTTATCTCTGACACGGTGCTGCGTCCGTTACGTAAATTGGAATACTTGTTCTTTAGTGACCATCTGAACTTTGGAGAAGAATTTGTCAACATGACTCGACTGCGTCATATTGAGTTTTCTGATGGTACGATATGGTCACTAAATAATGACACGTTTCGTTACTTACGTCAGTGCCCCATTACCGACATACGATTTTGCATCTGCGACATATATAAAATCAGCAAATACACCTTTCATCCGCTCCGCAACATTACGTCGTTGTCTTTCGTTGACATGTACTTAAGCACTTCACACTTGCAAAATGTGTTTTCCGGTTTGATGGGGTCACCACTTCGTAGACTTTGTCTTTCGAGTCTAGACTTACGTAATTATTCAACAGCATTTTTCGAAGGTCTGAAAGAGAACAACATAACGAATCTAGTGATGAATGCGTCCGGAATCACGGTCATTAAGAAAGGACTGTTCAGCAACCTCGGTAGAGTTTCTAGTTTGGACCTGAGCCTTAACCTCATTAACAAGCTCGAGGATGATTCATTCAAAGACTTGGTCAAGCTATCGACGTTGATCATCGACAAGTAAGTGTTGCGGATGTAATTTCACTATCAGTCTTAAATAATATTTCAAAATATTCCTGCGTATTAACATGCTTACTACATATTTGTTCTTCGGGAATTGATCATTATTGTTGCAAATATGCATAGAGGTCTAGCTATGAAATCGTATTTGGCACTATTTGCCTCTTTATAATTGCATACTTGACGGTTCTTTTTCCGTTTTAATATAATGTCGTTGCACGTCTATCCTATGGACATCAAAAACAACTACAGCGCCGTTAACTCTGGGAATCCGTATTTAAAGGCATGCCAAAAATCATGACTAGTCGGGAAGAGAAACTAGCAAGAGTAGCATACTACCACTTATCCTTTAGAGGTGTAATGCGATTTGAATGTATATGACTTTTATTGTTGCGAAACAAACGCCATGCTTCAGATGGATATGATTCCAGATGCTGAGTGATGAGCAAAATTTAAGGAACAATACGTTGTTGTACAACAAATTATCCAAGGGTCGTGGAGATATTAGCAAAGTGCTTGAAAGGAACTAAACAGGATATATATATATATATATATATATATATATATATATATATATATATATATATATATATATATACACACACATTTAATGTCGCATTCCACCTTAATACAGGTATCTCACTGAATCAGTCACTCAGTCACTCAGTCACTCAGTCACTCAGTCACTCAGTCACTCAGTAACTCAGTCAGTCAGTCAGTCACTCACTCACTCAGTCACTCACACAGTCACTCACACAGTCACTCACTCAGTCAGTCACTCAGTCACTCACTCAGTCACTCACTCAGTCACTCTCTCACTCTCTCACCCACTCACCCACTCACCCACTAACCCACTCACCCACTCACCCACTCACTCACTCACTCACTCACTCACTCACTCACTCACTCACTCACTCACTCACTCACTCCCTCACTCACTCACTCACTCACTCACTCACTCACTCACTCACTTATTCCTTTACAGAAACAAACTGGATGACCTGCCTTCGGCGAAGCGACTTATAATCTCCCCCGAACTCTCATGGCTAAGTGTTGGATTTAATTCAATTTCGGAAATCAACGACAACTCGCTGGTCGGCTATGCCAATTTGACAGTGTTGGATCTATCAGGAAACAACATCGGTGTCATTACTTCAGACGCGTTCACTCCGACCCGTCGTCTGAAGGAGCTGCATCTCTCGGGAAATAAAATCAGGCTCATAACGCGAGGGACCTTCGATACACTGCTTGAATTGGGGAAACTCGACTTATCTACAAATCGCATCGTTATTTCCGACCCAACGGTGTTTCAGGTATGTTAGAATACTTACTATGAATTGACCAATTTGCTCAATGATCATTAATTGTGTAGAAATAAATAAATGCCAATAATCTAACGTATTAACTTTTAGAGAACATATCCGGAACACATGAGTCTAAAAACAAACAATAAAAGAGAATTGGTTTTCAGTAAAACTTATCTGAAAGCGTGAACTCAAACCTAGAGAAACTTTAGTTTTTCTGTCTGTCTGTCTGTCTGTCTGTGTGTCTGTGTGTGTGTGTGTGTGTGTGTGTGTGTGTGTGTGTGTGTGTGTGTGTGTGTGTCTGTCTGTCTGTCTGTCTGTCTGTCTGTCTGTCTGTCTGTCTGTGGACCCACTGCACCATCAGTTTTGTGTGTATCGGGTTGGTATATGTATTCCTGGCAGTGACTTTGTTTCAGCGTGGCCATGCATATAATAGTAGCTTTCCGTACGTTAATATGTTATTGCATCAAGAGGACTAGCGCATGACGCAACAAACCGCTAAAGTGACGCATGCTGTTTATGGGAAGTCATTAGCTCAACACATTCTCGCAAGCCAAGGGTCGTCTAGTCTCGCTTAGCCGACCCTCGCTTGGCTGTGTGACATCGCCGAGAACACAGGCTTAAACGTGCTGTCACCTCACGGATTCTTGGAAACCGAGGATATATATATATATATATATATATATATATATATATATATACACATATATAAATACATACATACATACATCGATACATCGTATTCACGTCGCCAGGTTAAGCCTTCCTACCCGGAGGTAACGCTATCCGCTGGATAACGGCACGTAATTCTGTATTCATTTACTATCGGCTATATATATATATATATATATATATATATATATATATATATATATATATATATATATATATATATATATATAGTATATATAGTGTATATATTGCAATATATGTTGACGTGCCCGTGTGTTTGTTTTCAGCCGTTACAATCTCTGGTACACTTGGCCATCGGCGGTAACCCCTCCGTCGGTAGAGGTTTTGCAAGATTTCCGTCAATCTTTCAAAACTTGCACAGTTTACAAATTCTTAGTCTTGATGGATGCAGAATCGGAACACTACCGGTCGGCATGTTCAGCAACACTACACAGCTCAGAATTCTCACTCTCGACTCCAATGCCATCCAGTCGTGGGACCCGGAGGTTTTTTCACCTTTGGGCCGACTACACACCCTAAATTTGTTACAAAACAAGATTGTTTCTGTGAATGTCGCCTCGTTTACAAAGTTGAAATCTCTACACAAGCTTCAACTAGGGCTGAACCCTTTTGCGTGTAACTGCGACCTGCTGTGGTTCCTCGAGTATACGCAGAAAAACGGCATCAATATCGTAGGCTACGGGAAGAAGAATTCATATTTTTGCGCCTCGCCGAAGTCGCTGAGCGGTGTGCCCATTGTACGTGCCGGACTGTCGCCCGCCAATTGCATTTCCCACACCGACCTCGTTTTCATCTTATCGACGGCGGCGGCCATCTTCATGTCGGCGATTGGGTTTGCGCTGGTGTACAGAAGCCGCTGGTACATCCGTTACTACATCTTCCTGATTCGGTCGCGACGTCGCCGCTACCTCGAACGGGCTGACGGCAGCTACGTCTACGACGCGTTCGTCGCCCATAACAGTAACGACGCGTCCTGGGTCGTTACACATCTGCTGCCGCGACTCGAGACAGAAGGTCGTTATCGGTTGTGTCTGCACCAACGAGACTGGCCCGCCGGTCGAGAGATCAGCGAGAATATCGTCGAGAGCATCGAAGCGAGTCGCAAAGTGATCGTCGTTCTGTCAAACAACTTCGCCCAGAGTCAATGGTGCCGTTTGGAGTTGGAGATGGCGAATCACCGTCGACTTAGCAACTGACACAACAGCCTCGTTCTCGTGCTGCTCGAGACGATCTCACCGGAGAACCAGAATGCCACCTTGCGGAGTCTGCTCACAACACACACGT